>JARHVA010000573.1:4570000-4862500 GCA_037957365.1 Torreya grandis
TATTCAACACCATAGATATTTTGGTGAAATACATTGTGATTGTTTTGAACATTCCTTTGCCATTGATGTCAAAGGGGGAGAATTGAAGACATGGGGAGTAAAGGAGGAGAACCACAATAAGGGGGAGTTCATATACTAATCCATGGGGATTATCATCAATGATAAAGGGGGAGATTATTGGAATAATTATCATTGATGTCAAAGGAATTTTAATGGTTATGAATGGAAGTGTCAAATAGAATTATCGATGGATGACAGAAATGTCAAAAGAAATGTCGATGGAAATGTCAACAAAATTATAGATAGATAATGGAAATGTTGACGTAAATGTTAACATAAATGTTGATGGAAATGTCAATGGTCACATATTTTGGTGAATAGGTGCCTCTTGGATGAGATTCCTCCTTTGTGAAGAGCCTTTAAAGGCTATATATGGTGAAAGGATGTTGGATAAAAAGATAAGAAATAATTATTTCTATCATATACAAGGAGAAGGAGAGGGAGAAGAGAGAGAAGAGGGAGAAGAGAAAAACTTGAATGTACCATCATTTATTGACAAAATAATAGTGAGAATGTGGAAATTATTTAAGTGAGATTGACATCTCAAAAAAGAAAGATTGGTGTCTTTCACTAAGTCAGTGCTTGGTAGTGAAGTTCGTGTTTCAATTCAAATATATTGGCGTCTAGAGATAAGCAGGTGCTTAGCAATAGGATTTGTGTCTCCAAGTAGGTTGGTGCCTACATAAATTTTGTAAAAGTAATTATTAATCTTATGTATATATTTTTACAATATATCTAATTAGCCTGTCAAGTGTGTTTTTACCCACCGAGGGATTTTCGACATAAATTATGTGTTGTGCATTTACTTATTCTTATGTGAATGGTTTCTTTATGAAAGTTTATTAGAAAGAACGTAAATTATTATTACACACTGATTCACCCCCCACCCTCTCAGTGTGGTGTGTGCTTAACATAGGGGATGAGCAAGTCTTGATCGTCTTCATTAGCATTTTATGCTACAATTCATACGGTAGGGTTTTGTATGGAGCAACATTAATTTTGGTTAGTACTAGGATGTATAGTACATTGGTTATAGTTGCTTTAGAGTTTCTTTGATGACTCTAGATTCATTGCTCTATTTATTTAATCTTATATACCCCTTTGCATCAAGGGGTATTTTGTTGGAATATTTTTGATCTAAAGTTATTAGTTTAGTTTATTTTATGTTTTATTTGTGATAGTTGGTTCATGGTAATTGGTTACATCCAGTAACCACCCATAAAAGATTTATAAGATTTTACTCTCCTTGTAAATAATTAACCCAAAAATAATATATTATTATATTTTTGTGAAAAACTTTATCACAATGTAATTCTTCATGTTACCTCTAAATTACCCCGATCCAAACAAACTGTCGGAGTCATTTGAAAATCTGATGATTACTAAAGACCCTCAAAACTCGAATGACTATCAAAGAGATCAGAAACTCTCACAACTATAGAAGGGGTCCATAGTTTTTATGACTACATAATGGGTCCATAGTTATGATGACTATAAAAGGGGTTCACAACTTTAATGATTTTAAAAACTAATCTTGTTTTTGCCTAGCTATATTCTAGCCTTCTAAGTTTGACGTGATGACCATAATGACGTCAATTTAAGCTCATATGTTGTGGCACTATTAATTTGGATTTGGGGACCATTGATGGCATCCTTAAATGCCCAAAATGTGAAATCATCAAGGGGAGCACTCATCTTAAGCCTTATCCCCCTGGTCATATGGGATTTTGGCCCTTGGTTGAAACCCATCCAAGGGGGCTTAACTTTTCCATGAAGAGTTGAGTCAAACTTTGTTCACACCCAAAATTTATGTAAAGTTGAGATTTATTTTAAGATAAATAACTTCAAACTCACATAAAAATTATGTAGGAAGGAGATTATAGAATAATCATTAGATTCTGGCTCTGATGCTTTTGGATCTCTCGATAATAACATCAGCCTGGGATGGTCACATAGATGTTACTATCTTATGTTTTATTTCAATTTTGGGAGCTAATTTGAAAATTTCAAGTTGAGAAATGTTTAGTTAAAAAAGTGCATGTATATCATGAGACATTTAATTACTTATATAAATGGGTACTTGTTTTAGGAAAATTTTCTAATCAAGTGTGAATGGAAACTTAACAAGAGAAAGGTAAAAAACCACTCATTTTTCCCTAGGTAAGTGAAACTATGTATTTTTACTTATTTATATTTATACTTTGATGCCTGCATGCATTTCACTCACATACCCACATCAAAGTGGGGGAATTATGTAGACACCCAAATTTGGCACAAATCCCTTATTCCTAATTTAAATTATTTGGAAAACATGTACTTTTTAAACTATTTCTACGATGTCCCCAACTCCACATAAGTCTATATTTGGTCTATAGAGCTTAAAATAATTTCAATGTTTATCTAAAATTTATCATTTTATACATCTAGCCTACATTTTATCCATTAGCCAACCCTGTCTTGAAAATAGATTCTAACTTAGTTCCTAGGAAAACTCATACCCATAGAGTCCCATCCAGGACAAACATGTACTAAAAAATGTTGGTCTCTTATATTTTGTGGGTTTGTTTCTTTGTTAACATTATTCATAAGCCTTAACCCTTTCCATTTATATTTTAAATATTTGGTTGACATAATTTTATCATCCTAGATCATCCTATGAATGCAATACCTTGATAAATAATCAACTAAACAAAACAAAGATTAGTGGAGTAAAAAGAGCTAGAGAGAGGAGGAGGAGAAAATCCAAAACCCCACCCTACCATGGTCCAATACTAGAGATAGGTTTATCCATTAAAGTTTTTATTCATTAAATCAAATCTTGAACACTTGTGAAATTTATCTTAGTCTCTCTACAACACCCCTTATGTCAAAATAGGATAACTAGACTTTAGTAGTTACATTGAAGTTTTAGATCATCTTATAAATGCAAGGCCTTTCCAAGAAATTAACTAAACAAAACAAATATTAGTAGATTAAGAAGAGATATAGAGAGGAAGATGAGAACACTCCATTCAAGTTGTGTTTCATTGAATCAATTCCTACACCCATGACATTTATCCATTTTGGTATCTCTACAACACCCGTTATGCCAAAGCAAGGTAATTAACTTCAGTAGTTAAATTAATCATTTTTATGGAAGAGGAGGTTGAAACTTTTTAGTGTAGGTTTATATTTCATTTAATGGCTTTTTCCTACACATGTTGTTTAGCTTGATTAGGTGTTATTTTAGGTCAATGGGGAAGATAATCCCACATTCATGAGGATGTGTGATCGTGTCTATCTTACACCTATATCTACCTTTCCTAAAGTTATTTTGGCTAATTATCAAATGATGAATTATTGATTCTTCTTCTTGGCTAATGATCAAATGATGAATTATTGATTCTTCTTCTTGGCTCATGTTTGATTTCACTTCTACAACAGGTGTTTCTTCTACATAATTTCTTTTGCGTATTAAAGAGATTTATTATTTGTGTTTATTCATACCTCAATCCTTAATTACAGCCTAATCTGACATGGTATCAAAACATTGTTTCTCATAGTCGAATAGAAAAATTTATATTTTGAAATATTGAGTTTCAACTTATATGTAATGGATTTACCATTCGTTGACCTAACACATTGAAGATTCACCATATCTCAAATTTTCTTCTTCTTCCAGGGCTGTCTGTTGATCTCGATTTAGAAAAATATTAAGGGAAAGGTGTCTCTTACTGGTCATCTATCATCTAGTAGGTTTTCATGAAAAATAACTTACTCCATTAGATTTATAAGGTGCAAAAAATTTACGATTGGTTGTAAACATGTCCTAGTTTTGTGATAGTCAATTTCAACCATTTTTAGAGGGTTTGAAGGTGTTTTCTTGGATTTCACATAAATATATATCATTTGGATAGCCGAATAAAAATAATTTCTGGGTTTTTTCTTATTTTTTATAAGTTTTTAAATAATTTTGGTGTGTCTTTTATGGTTTTTATATATCAATGGTAAATCTAAAGTTTTCCAATAAATCAGAGTTTCCTAACCCATTTATAGCCCTTCAAATTCCTTCATCAAACTTTTTCCCCTATGTGTAACTGTTAGACTCGTCATTATTGCTTACACCTTCCAAAGCCTATCACATTTATACCAACTACTAGGTGGTCCCTCATTTCCATCATGTTGGATTTATTGTTCATCCTGACACCTTCCAAAACTAGCACCCATCCTAGCCCTTGATGAAACATTGGCCCATCTTGGCACTACTAAAATTGTTAGCTACCCTGGCACTACTAGAACAACTAGCCACCTTGGCAATGCTAGAAACTCCTATAACCCCAACACCTATCATAAGTCATCACAGTCTTGGAACCTACCAATGGGTCCTTTGACTTCAATGTGCCAACTACCAATAGACTCTCTGCTTCTGACATCCAAAGTTATAACACCATAACTGTGTTAGATTATTTATGATTCAACGTTATTAGTTTAATTTATTTTATGTTTTGTTTGTGTGGTTCATGGGAATTGGTTACATCTTGTAACCACTCGTAAAAAAATTATAAGCTTTTACCTTGTAAATAATTAACCTGAAATAATATATTATTATATTTTTGTGAAAAACTTTATCACAATGTAATTCTTTATGTTGCCTATGCATTGCTCACTCTGAATAGTAATATTAGAGCTTGGTAATGAAATATTGAAGACATGAAAATACTTTTGGAGCATGTTATGACGAATGGTATTTTTCTAAGCCTTCACTTTTCTATTTTTTTGTGTTTTGCTGGTAAATCTCCAATCCTAATGGTGTTATAAGCCATTTTATGGCTTGAAAGCTTGACAAAACAATTATGGCTTCAAAGCTTGCCTCAAGATAGTTTTGTAGCCTCTAAAATCCAATTGTACGATCTTCAAAGCCCTAAAAATATCAACAAAAACATTTGTGTATGTTATTTTGATAGATCTATACAACCTCATCTTTCATTTCATCCCTGTTTGCTTATTTATATGATCCAATGATTTTTTTTAGCTAAGCAATTCAAATTTCATTTTGGACAACATATTGTATGACCTCTCCATGTTCAATTTTTTTTTTTTTGATAAAGTGCTTCTATAAACTTATATTTGTTATTTCTAATCCTTTTTTTGATTATTCGGCCAAAACCAAAACAAATAATATCAATGACTCTCTTTATGTGAGTTTTTGGTGTTCTTTAGCATCCCTATAGAATGTGTATGACCTTTAACTTGTGCAAATATAATTTACAATTTTTTGTACATAATTTAATAGTAAAATTCAATCTTGATTCACTTTTTCAAGCACCACAAGCAAAAATATACATATTTTTTTCCATCTGATAGCTTCAAGAATCTATTCTACAGAAGCATGGCCTTTTATGGCCTGAGAGCATCTCCATCCAAATGATGGCACAAAAGTAAAATGCATGGTTTATTTGATTTTAAATTTTGCTTTTCCAAAAGTTTCCTATGCTCTATGGAGCCCATAAGAAAAGAAAGTCATAATTGTTTTTTCCCATGCAAGTGAAAGTGAAAAAGTAGGTGAATTAATTTTGCATTTGATTTTTAATGCAAATATTGATTTATTTTATATTTTTAAAACTCAAAAGCACAGTTTATAAGGAAAATATTCCTTTCATATTTTAGAATTGCTTATAGAGCAATTGGTGAGTACTAATTTTTGTAAGTCACTTGGTAAAATAGAGGTCAAGAGTTCAAACCTCTAAAATCTTTCATTTTGGTCACATTTGTCATTGTGAACATTGTATTGGGACAATTTTTTTGTCAAGTCGCTATTTTGCGTAAAGGTGGTCATGTGACCAATCAATTTATAGGTTTTGGATGTTTCAGACACAGTGAAATGGTTTATTTTTTGTTTTGAAAATTATATATATGTTTTTTATGACAAATATATTAAACATGATGTATAAAGGTACATTTTTTTTGGAAACTAACACCTTCAGCCACTTCATGCTTGTGCTATCAACAAACATAACATCCTTTACAAGTCCATTAAGATCCTTGTGACTAACAAAGTCTAAGAGTCAAAATGTATGTTGGAGGACTATTACCCTTCTCTAGTTAGCTATTCGCTCAGAGTTTAGGCTCAATGCTTGAATGGAAATTTTGGTAGCAATAGTTTGCATATTTTAGTTTTAGTTTTGGATTTCTAGCCATGATATTCATGACATGGAGCAGACATGAGTATTTGATTTTATTTCTCTCATTTCATAACTTCTTACCTCTCACCTGATAGGGAGAAAAGATATAACAATGGTTGGTTTTCAATCAGTCTTTGATGATAGGGGTTGTTAGCACCAACAATGTTGAGAAAAGGTCATCAACATTTATTAAACATTAGGGAGATGTACCATACATAGTATCAATTGGTCACTTTGTGTTAAGCATAGGATATGTATTTTACTTAATCAAATTTCTTTTGTTTTAACCACTTAATCATGCATTCAAGATATGCAATAAAATTGAAAGCAATAACATGCACCACATGAGAGAGAGAGAGAGAGAGAGAGAGAGAGAGAGAGAGAGAGAGAGAGAGAGAGAGAGAGAGAGAGAGAGAGAGAGAGAGAGAGAGAGAGAGAGAGAGAGAGAGAGAGAGAGAGAGAGTAGATTTTACGTGGAAACCCAAAGCGGGAAAAACCACAGAGAACAATATCAAGTATATAAATGAGCACCAAATAGAGTTACAAAGTTCAAAAGCACCAACTTGCAGGAGCACCAACCCCTCTGTTGAGCACCAACACAATAATAATTCGTGAGCACCCACCCACACGAGCACCAACCCCTCTTGTGTATAAAACACCAACTATCTCTCAATGTTGCTTTCTCAACAAATGATTGCATACTACTATATCTCTTCTCTTTTCTTTGCTTTCCTCTGCTCTTCTTAGCTAGATAAAATCATTCACTTCTATATTATCTAAATGGCTTACCAAGCCTCTTTTTATAGCTTTCCAAATGACCTTTGGCATTCATTCTTGCATGACCCTTTAGATTCTTTCTTTGTCTTTACCTAGTGACTCTTTGAATTCCTCAAGGTGACCCTTCATGGAGAAATGTGTCCTTTTCCTCTTTTGTCTTTAATGATGACTCTTCAGATTCCTCAAGGTGACCCTTCATGGAAAAATGAGTCCTTTTCCTCTTTTGTCTTTAGTGATGACTCTTCAACTTCCTTATGGGCCCCTTTTTATCTTTATGCAACCAAAAATATATTTGTCAATATTTAATTAATATTAACATAATTTAGCTAAGATATAAACATTAAAAACACCTTTAGACATTAAATGCTAATTTGACATCAATGACAATATTTCTAACACTTTGACGGGCTTCTGGGTGGAGCCTTATATGTATTGGTTTATTTGGACATGCCTTGATCATGTTATACTATAGTACAATATGAGTGTCATAGGGGATGATCAGGCCTTGATCATGTTTATTAGCATTTTATGCTACAACTGACAAGGTGGTTTTTTGTATAGAGTAACATCAATTTTGGTTAGTACTGGGATTTATAGTATACCAATTGCAGTTGCTTTAGAATTTATTTGATGACTTTAGATTCATTTCTCTAGTTATTTCATCTTCTATACCCCTTTGGATCAAGGGGGATTTTGTTAGATTATTTATGATCCAAAGTTATTAGCTTAGTTTATTTTATGTTTTGTTTGTGATAGTTGTTTCATGGTAATTGGTTACATCCCGTAACCACCCATAAAAGCTTTATAAGATTTTACTCTCCTTGTAAATAATTAATCCAAAATAATATATTACTTTATTTTTGTAAAATTTTTTATCAAAATGTAATTATTCATGTTACTTCTGCATTGCCCTGGTCTGAACAAACATCGAAGTCATTTGAAAATCTAATAATTACTAAAGACCCTCAAAACTCTGATGATTATTGAAGAACTCACAAACTCTAACAAATAAAGAAGGGATACATAGTTTTGATGACTACATAAGGGGTCCATAGTTATAACAACTATAGAAGGGGTTCACAACTTCGATGACTATAAAAATGGATCTTATTTTTTCCTAGCTATATTTCATCCTCCTAAGTCTAACATGATGACCACAATGACATAAATTTAAGCTTATAAGTTATGACACTATTAATTTAGATCTAGGTACCATTGATGACATCCTTAAATGCCCCAAAGGTGAAATCATTAGGGAGATCACTCATCTTAAGCCTTAGCCCCCTGGTCATATGGGAGTTTACCCCTTGGTTAAAACCCATCCTAGGGGGCTTAAATTTTCCATGAAGAGTTGATAAAAACTTTATGCACACCCAAAATTTATGTAAAGTGGATATTTATTCTATGAGAAAGAACTTCAGACCCACATAATTTTTAGCCTACAACTCTTTTTCATGCATCATTTTATTAAAGTGTGAGTTTTTTCAAGCTCTATGCATTATTATTATTATTGAGCTTTTAAAAATTGAAAATATGTAATTTTAGGGGGTTTCATATCCTTGTCTTTCAAACACTAATTAGTTTAAAACATACTTCTTGTACCATGGATCAGAATGAAGTTCCACTTCTTAAACCATTCGATTACCTTGAGTGGAAAGTCAAAATGCAAATCCTCTTGAGGAGCAAAGGTTTACATGGAATCAATATGGGTATAGAAACAAAACCAACACATGATGTAAAGAAGGTGAAGTGGTTTGGAAGAAGTGAAAAATCCTACTATTAAACCACTATAGGCTAATTCACTTTTGTTAAACCACTTCATCCAAGAAGGAGAGACTCATATGTGTTTACTATAAGAAAACTAGGCATGATAAACCAAGTGCATGAAGAAGTAGATACACCTACTATAAAAATGCTTGATAAGCACAATATCAATGTCCTTGATTCCACCAATTATATTTCATTAGAAAATGAATCTTATAAGGCTAAATAATATAGTAAGGGAAAAGGTAAGATCAAAGAACATTTGTTTCAGTTACATCCCAACCTTGCACATGGGTAATTTATTCTGGTGCCTCGCACCACATGAATTCATCACAATATGTTTTTTCCTCCTTAGAACCTTGTTTTGTGCCTTCCATTTTGTTGGGTGACGATACTTCCATAAAAGTTAGTGGGCGAATATCTATTGAAGTGAATGATGGGACATTTTAGGATGTTTTATGTATCCCCTCATTATCCCCTAATCTCCTTTTTTTTATCAGATTACTCACATCATTTCAGGCAAGAAAGTTGAGTTCACACCTAATTTTATGGTTATTGGGGAAGTAGACAGTGACTCTATAGTTGTATTTGGGAAAGCAAATCACCAGTCTTGATTGTATTCTTTTTCATATTTTTCTCTTGATCAACCCTCTACTGCACTACTCACTCATTTAGATGGGCTGAGTAAATGATGGCATGAGCAATTCAACCATCTCAACTATCACTACCTAAATCAAATCAAACATAATGACATGGTTTTAGAGTTTCCACATGTTCATTTTTATGGTGGTGTTTTCCAAGGTTGCATACTTAGTAAGCATCCTAAAAATAACTATGATAAAGGAAAATCATGGAGAGCTACACATACATTGGATCTAGTTCATACTGACATTGTGGGGCCATTTATAGATCCTTGATTTAATAAGGCTAACTACATGCTTAAATTCATTGATGAATTTTAGAGGTATACTTGGGTGTACTTAAGCAAAAATTTGAGGTCTTTGATCATTTTCAGTTCTTCAAGGTGCTTGTAAAAAAATATTCAGGTAAAGTTATCAATATTTTATGCACAAATAATGGTGGTATGTCAGTAATAATTTTGATCAATTCTACACTTTAAAATAGATTGAACTACAACATACATTTACATATAGTCCTCATTAGAATGGTATTGCAAAATGCAAGACTAGGTCCATGAAGGAAATGGTCAACTATATGCTAAACTCCAAGTCTCTTGCACCTCAATAATGGGTCGAGGCCATCAATTATGGTTTTAATGTCAAGAATCGAGTTCCTCATAAATCATTGAAATGAGTTGCTCCTTTTGAATCTTGGATTAGTCAAAAACCCATAGTTAATAACTTTTGAGTGTTTGGATCCCCTGATATAGCTCATTTTACTAAAAATAAATGTAGGATAATGGAACCTCAGAGTCAACCTTGCATCTTCATTAGATATCTTAAGGGTGGTAGGGATACAAGCTTATGCATCCCACCACTAATGAGTTTTTCATTGAGATAAGTGTTCACTATCAAGAGGTCCTTCAGACTCCACACTTGACACTTCTCCATTTTCATTGGATGTACTGGGATTTGATGACAATTATGTTGATTCAAATCTACTTGAGTAGCTTCCTAGCAATCTAGATTCTTCTTCTAGTTTTGATGATGAGAGTAGTGATGGGGACTCACCTCTTCCTTCTCCTAGAATATATTTAGAAAATGAGGAATCTCCTCCTAACCCTCTGACATTTGGTCCTCTTTAGGATAGATAAGCACTATAAATTATTGGCCATTGGGTTGGAGATCCATTAAACACTAAGCAAACACATTCACAATTTCATAATTCCCCACATGCATTCATTACATCTATCTGTTATCCACACCCATTTCACAAGGCATTAGGCACACCTAAGTGGGATACTACTATGGAAGAGGAGTATGGTTCCGTTCTTGGGAACATCACTTAGGATTTAGTCCCTCTTCTTAAGGGAAGAAAACTTATTCTATGTAGATGGATATATCAAACAAAATTTATAACATATGGGTTCATAAACAAGTTCAAAGCATGTTTGGTAGTAAAGGGTTTTTCTCAGGTACTTGACATTGAATATACCAAGCCATTTTCCCCAGTTACCAAAAGGAACTCAGTCTGATTCACTCTTGTCATTGTCGCAATACATTACTGAGATGTTCATCAAATGGATGTGAAGAGTATTTTTCTTCACAGTGGCCTCAAAGAGGAAATATACATGGAGCAATGATAAGGATTTGTGGAATATTATTCCTTAGTTTAATTTTTTTTTAAATCTATCTATGGCCTCAAGCAAGATCCTTGAGTTTTCTATGCCAAAATGGATTCCTTTCTTCTTTTAGTTAGGTTCACTAATTACATTTTGATCCAAATGTCTATATTTTTAGCACGATGATTTACTGTTGATTCTAGTTATATATGTGGATGACCTATTAATCATAAGAATTTCTTCATCCACCATTGTAGTAGTAAAAATTGCTTTGTCTGACAAGTTCTCAATGACTGACTTGGGATTGTTGTATTACTTCCTTAGGATTAAAATTTCTCAATCTGACTTCAAGATCACTATTGCATAATCCAAGTATGCTATTGATTTTCTTGCATGGTTTAACATGGTTGAATGTAAGCCAACTCCAACTCCCATTTTATCTAGTGTGAATTTTGAGGTTGATTGTCCTTCCTCTTTATTTGATGTTACCTCATATCAACAACTCATTAGCAGTCTCATCTATCTTATGCACACTAGACCTAAAATTTCATATGTACTAGGCATGATATAATGATTTATGCAAGAACCACATGAGCTAAAATTGAAAGTAGTTAAGTAGTTTCTACACTACATTCAAGGTTCTCTCAATTTTGGGATTCACTATAGAGTAGGCATTGATTTTGATTTGATTAGGTATACAGATTCAGATTGGGCTGGTGATATCTAGAATCGTAAATCTACTTCAAGCTAAAATGTATCCCTTAGTTTAGGACCAATTAGTCAAGCAATAAGTAAAATTCTATTGATTTATATTCTACAAAGGTAGAATGCAAAGGTATTGTTAATGATGCCACTGAGGTTATTTGGCTTCAATGGATTCTCATTGAGTTCGGTATCTAGTTTCAATGACCAACAATCATATTTTGTGACAACCAAAGCAAAATCCAAATTTATAGGAATCCAGTCCTTCATCAATGGACTAAGCATATCAAGATTCACATGCATTTCATTTAGGAGCTTATCCATGAGTAAATAATTGATCTCCACTACATCCAAACTATGGACCAAATTTTTGATATATTCACCAAACCCTTCACCAAGAGTAAGTATATTCATTTGATAGCTCTTTTTAGGGTTCAAGTAGCTAATTTATCCTCTTCTAAGGGAATTTTTTATGTACTTGGGTACCTCATCAGACCTTGGTATTGGGACCCAATTATTTCACCCACCTCAACTGTGCTTAAGGAGGGGTGTTAGTGTAGATTTTTATTCCATTTAACATTTTTTTCCTACACATGTTGTTTAGATTTATTAGATGTTATTTTAGGTCATTGCAAAAAATAATTTACCATTCATGAGGATGTGTAATCATGCCTATCTTCCACCTATATATGTACCTTTCCTAAAGTTATTCTAGCTAATGATGAATTAGTAATTCTTCTTCCTAGCTCATGTTTGATTTAGCTTCTACAACATGTATCTCTTTTGCATAGTTTCTTTTTGCATATTACAAAGATTTGTACTTCATGTTTACTCAGACCTTGATCCTCGATTGTGGCCTAATCCGACAAAAAACCTTACTCAAGTTATTCAATTCACACACCATAAGAACTATGTGGAAATCTAATTCTGAGTATGCAGGATACATAATTTGTAATGCAACTATGATAATTTCCCAACTCCATCACTTTTTTTTATTTTAGAGTGTGCAAGCTAGGTCAAAGTGAGGGTTTCACCAAACATCATATTTTGTCCTACACATCCGTAAAGTGAAGGTACAGTCCCAATAAGAAAGACATATCATATATGAATTAGAAACCTTATAGAAACACACCTAATAGAATAGATACATTATCAATGGGGGTGGAACCAAAGTGTATGGGCTTGCCAAGCTTGTCCAAAATCCGTATAGGTATGAGTATTTCATAGAGTAGTGCAAAGGTGTATAAATTTATGAGCAAATCAAATACAATTAAACACAGTCAAAATATAGATTCAAAATTACTTAAGAGTCAAGGTGTGATCATTTCTTATCCTCTTTGAATTCATTGATTTGATTTAACTTACATTTATGACACTTGGGCTAGTTTCCATTATTTATCCTCTTAAATAGATTTTAATTATATATTTCAGTTATAGATACTTAGCTTTATTTAATTACAACTTATTTGTACCTATTTTGTATAAAAACCAAAACTAGGGTAACCAATATGATATCCACTTAGAATTTTACTAAATTTAGGAAAAATAAAAGGTATGGTTTTCACCTATTCTAATTAAAAATAAAGCAGGCATGCCTTATGTACAAAAGTGTGATGGTTGAGATGATACAAGGTCATATGTGTTAGGTGAATATTTTGTCAATCAACGTACTGATAAACAAAATAGGTCTGATCAACCACAGCAGGAAGATTGGTCAGCCAAATGTATAGTTTTACCACATCAAAAGGGGACTAATCTCTCCTCTCATCAAGGGGAGGTTCCCTATAAATACGCAGGAGGCTATATAATATATAAATAAGAAAAAAATAACACATGGGGGCAGAATAAACCACCCATCTCTCTTCTTTCAAAGATGATGCTCAAAGACAAAGGAGAAAATCTTGGTGGAAACACCGAAGGCACTTCTCTTCTTTCAAAAGTGTTATTGTAGGAAACAACATGAGTTTATTTTAGGTAGTAAAAGTAACTGATGGCAAAAGGGCACGGTAACCAACATGATGAAACAGAACACAAAATTTCCACCTCAACTGCCCAAAGAGTATATCATAAAGGATAATGGGGGCACAAAGTCATCCCAAAATCCTCAACACAAAAAGAAAAGAAAAAAATAGACTGAAAGCAAATGTGAAAGCGCAAAGTCTTCCTCATAGTTGATTTTAGGACACTTTACTAATTAATTTCACTGGTTCTGCTTGTCAAATTAAATAAATAAGAACACATTCATAAGACAGACATAAGAATCACCTCCTAAAATGATACAAGCCAAAACAACACAAAGTCTGTAAACAACTTGCTTTCTTATTCAGATAAAATGAAATGAAATTACAATCTGAGCTCAAAGTCTCAATATTCTTTTTTCAACTGGGTAGAGTTTCGCTCCTGTAAAAATGAAAAGTCCCCTCTCACAATGAGAGAAATTACAATATATAGTGCTCCCTGAAAGACTTGGGTGCTTGTTTTCATGAAAAAGGCCCATGCTGAATTGAATGTCTTCAATGCACCTTTAGTTCTGTCTGGAGGGACCATGCTGGGAACAACGCATTGCCTTAACTATGGCGTGTCTCTTCATCTAATATGTCTCTTCCTTGGTATGGATTGTCTGGTCCTTTTCTTGATGTCTACACAGTTGTCCAATTTGTCTTTACTTCATGGAAGAAAAATAGGTCGCATCCTTGATTTGGTGCGCTCAGAAATCTACTTGATCCACTATTTCACCTACTGGAAATAACTCTTTTGAAGATATTTCTGATCCTTTGGTCTCGTTCCTCTCTCCCCTGTAGCGATTTGAATCTTTGGGCTCCCTTTTCAGCTAGTCGCTTGGTCCTTCCTTTAAATTCCACACTTTATTTGAATTCCCACGAATTCATCCATATTGCTTCTTTGTCTTTTCTAGCCCTTCTTATCTAAGTCTTTGGGGGGTTATTTCTACACTTTTGACAAGTGGCAAGTTCCACTTTATGAAACTCATTAGAAACTTATGAAAAATGGGATTCATGACATGTCTTGCCTGAGCAACTTTAAAAGGGGAATGCGGATGCAAACACTTGTCATGTTCCGCTGAGTCATAACATGACACATGGCGTATTTCGCTTAACTTATAGAAGCTCTAGAATCTTTTCAAGAATCTTGCAGAAGATGACATGTGGCGGCTTTCGCTCTGCTTTAGAAATAATATAAAAATGTTTGGGACTCATGGATTCACACAGATGATGCCACTTGTTGCGCTTCACTCAACCTTAGCAACTCACTTGGGGCCCACCACAGTTTTTACGACATAAAAGGGAGAGACCACGGATGTTGACACTTGGCAGTTTCTACTGCAACTCTTTAAGCGACACGTGGCAGCTTCCGCTACACTTTGAGGTTTGATCTTTTTCAAAGGGTTCATGCTTCTTTGGCGGGCTATGGCTTTCGGGCTTTTTCCATTGGGCTCTTCCTTCAGACAAAAAGTCTAAAGGAATTCCTTCGGTCAAAATGTTCGAAGGAAAGTTTCGCTTCTTTCCTTAGCCATTTTGATTGTTTCAATTTCTTCGGGCTTTCTCCCTGAGTGAATTCCTTCGGGCAAAAGTTTTGAAGGAATTTTGCCTTGAACATTTGTCTGAGGAAAATCTTCCCAAAATAATTCTTCCAGCCTCCTTAGTCATTTTCCCAAGGGATTTCCACTTTCATCTGTTTTTACTCACTGCCTTCCACAAGGGCACTTGTTCCTTTGGCTTTGGGGTAGTCCCTTGAACCTAATGATTGAACCAACCAGTTGAACCAACTTTGGTTCAACGGTTCAATGGTTCAATCAGTTCATTCTTTTTTATTTGGCCAAGTCTTTTTTGATCTTTTGAACCGAGCGCATTGAACCAATCGGTCGTTGAACCCCTTGAACCAAAATGGTTCAAGGTTCAACAGTTCAAGCCTTTGTTCTTTGGAGCTTGCCGATTGAACTCTGTTAGTTGAACTGAGGTGCTAACCCAATCCTGAAGATGACCAAGTGTTGGAAACTGATTCTTTTGATTGAACTCGCCTACAAAAGCCTTTGAACCTGTTGAATCTGCTAATCCCTTTACTAAAAAAGCCTGGAAAATGGGGAAATTGAATGCTCGGAACCAATTTTGAAAAGGGAAGAGACGATTTTGGTCCGATGAACTAAAATAGTTCATAGGTTGTCCCAAAAATGTCACTTATTTTTGGGGACAACAATATGTATATTTAGGGGTTCTTTTTACTAGTTCCCACTTTAACGTAATAGTAACAATAAACTGTAAATTTAGTAAGGGGAATACATGCCCCACCATCCTCTAGAAATAATGATTCAACTTCAATTTCAAGACATTTGGACAAAGATGCAACTTTTACATTCACTACTCATGCCTACTTTACTTTATGGGGTTCAGGTTTGGGGGCCCTATATTGGGATAATATATGGATATCTAATAGAGTGATTGTCTTGATATTATCTAAACATCTACATGCCAAAATCTATCATTTCTGTGGAGTTCAACATAGTGGTGTAAATTACTATAGTGTTTTATATACAATGACTATGATACATAGGCTTAGATGGATGGGAAAATCTCCAACTAGTAGCCTTAGGTACTCATATTTAGCATTCAAATCCTCCATGAAGTATGTAAATCATGGGACTTACTCTAGATGGAACACTAAAGCTTTCTCACTACTAGACCTAATAGATCTTGGCATGCATATGTTACCTTCAAAATTTATCAAGAAATTTACACGTGGTTTCTTTAAGAGAGTGATAAACATGGGCATCCAAGGCAAGATGTATAAAGCCTATCTATGATCCATGTGGATTGATCTTCGAGAGCTTCTCTCCTTGAAGCTTCAACACTATTATAGTTCATACCTTCACTTTGAGGGTCGGTTCATTCGAATTCTAGGATACACTAGACTCCAATTACCTTATAGCTTAAAGGTTCCTTTGGCCACCTTATGAATACTTAGGGCTTTTCCCATTAGTTTTGAATTGGAACAAACCATCACATTCCATGGGAGCATCATATTTTTCAAAGTTATTCCTTAGCATTGAAGATTAAAAATTGTTTTGTATTTAGATGCTCTCCGTACCATGAGATTAGAAGACGGTTAATTTATCTCTTTTGAGTTGGATAACTCTTTAAAGACAAGATTACAAATACCTCACACATTTATTTCGAGAGATATTTGACCAACAAAACCATCAAAACAAAACTTCTAATATAAAACACTCTATAACGATTACATCTTTCTCCCATCTTATTTCAATATTGAATAAAAATCTCTCTCTTAATCAAAAGACAAACCCTTGTGAGATTCCTCTGAAACAAATAAATTGCATTTGTATTCAAGATTTAAGTTCTTATTTTCTTATCAACAAAGGGTACAATAACACTCTCTATACCATGTTCTACATTATACTTCCATATTCACATAGATTGATTTTAACTTTACGTAAACATTTATAATATTTATTTATTTAACATTTGTAAAAGCCCATATTTGGAATTTCACATTACCTATACATGTGAATTCAATTTATATTTTTATTTCGACATCCACTTTTTTAAAGTTCAAATTTTAAACATTCTTATTGAAGAAATTGTTTGCATACAAATTACTTTACTCCATATTTTTCATGATTATATTTTTTTTACACAATTGTTTTAGAATTTTTTCTTCAATGTTTTATGATAAGATTTTTTTTACATAATTTTTTTTTGGATTTTTTTCAATTTTTAATGATTAAATTTTTTTTACACAATTTTTTCTAGAATTTTTTTTTATAAAATGTAAAAATACTCTTTTTAAAAATGAGGTTCTATGGAGGAAACGTAACGCCTATTTTTTGTGTGTTGGTAATTTTATGATGATTTTTTAAAAACTATTATGAATTAGAAAAAAAAATATCATAAAAAATAACGCTGATTGATTTTTTAAAAAATAATTTATATTTTTAATGAAAATCTAGAGCTACACTTTTACAACATCCACTTATAAAAATTTGAGAAGAATTTATACCAAATAAAAGAATATAAATAATAAAAATTTATTTTATAATTTAATTTTTCAATTTATTTATAAAACCCTAAGAAAATAACAATAATTAACTAAATATTTTATATTTCATAAAACTGTATTTTTCTGTCCGGCACCAACAGAGAAAATTATGGTAAATCTCATCGTCTTATCCAACAGTTCAGTTCATTTTTACGGGGTAGTTGTAATTTGATGGCAATACGGTTCTTCATGCTGTTTTTAGGGGTAAGATAGAAAACCCGATTTATCACGATGCAGCATCCACTTATTCTGTCGCTGTACGCTATCCACCCGAACACCAATCAAACTCACCCAGCGGCATATTCGTCGGTATACTTAGCGGACAACTGGAAAACGCTTAAAGTCATCCACGAAACTTCCTGGTCGATGGCTTTTCCTACCATTTAATCAAAACCCACAAGGTGAAATGACTCGCCAGTCGCACGTAATTGGCCAGTCGTGACGGGGTTATTGACAGGAAAAGACGGTAGACGATTTCATAAGGAAACGAAGTTGGAATAATGTATAGATAATGTTAGGTTCGTCTGCGACCATTGCCTACTCCCGCGGGCCGGGCCGGAAATCTCGCTAATACAAGTGGGCCTCCTCTCTCCCATAGCTCACGGAACCACAAGATAAATACGTAATCCGCTATAGAATCTTTTAACTGCTGACGTGGAAATGGTCCTCCGAAAGCCTCTGGAATTTTATCATTATTTAAATCCGGAAATGGTATATACACGAACCATTCAGTCTTTCCTCTCCCCTGGCCACTGTTCCCAGTTGCGCCAGCGACATATACATATTGTATATACCTTCTCTCCTCTGGACCCTCCTGCGTCCTGTCTTGCCTTTGAAATTTCTTTACATAGCTTTATCACTGCCAAATCCGATTGTTGCAACTATATCATAATGTCTGGCCTGCTCATGAAACGCAGCCGCGAAGATCAGCCTCCGCCGGATTCTCCAAAACGTTTTCACGGCGAAACGGAACGACAAATCCTTCACTTATTGGAAGATATCGAGTCTGTAGATGAAATTCACGAAGACGAAAAATGTGGCCCCAGCGAAGAGGTGATTAACGGCGTAGTGAGAAGTCTGGAGGAAGAGATTCGCTTAACGTCGAGCTCCACGTCTTCTGAGGGGGTCTTCGGGTTAAAGAGGAATGATTCGATGTGCTCTGATGTGACCAGCCGCTACGAAACCCAGGATCCAGACTTCGGCGGAATTGATCTGAGTTACCTGCTAGGGGCCTCCGACGATGAGCTCGGCATTCCGCCCAGCCCGCTTCAGAATTTAGAGGACCACACCATTTCTTCTTCTCCAAAGGAAGAGGGGTTTGGACTTTCGTTGAATTTTGCCGCAAATGCGGAGCTTAAGGGGTCTGTGGAGAAGTGGCATTTTGAGGATGATTTGGTAGACAACGGTCGGTTGGCGGATTTTGAAGACCCTGCTGCCTGGGATGTTGTGAATCCAGGGGCGTTTATTGAGGGAGATTATTCAGTGCCATGGAGTGTGGAAACTGCCGGTCGCCTGTATTGAATTGGAAGAATCCACTATGCTGTTTGTAATTCATGACTTTAAATCTTTATTAAAAAGAGACTTCGTCTTTTAAATTATCTGGACATTTTGACTGATTACAAGGTAATAACGATGTGTTTTCACATTTAACACTTCAAATTCTCAAACCCCTTAGTACCAAGGTACGGAGTGGATCCATTCCATTACCATTGATAATCGGCCTCTTTAAAATTAATGCTAAGGTATCGAGAGTATCCATTCCAACTTAGTAGGAACCAGACTTTGAAATTTGGCGGCCACTCTTGTGAGGATGAGGGAAAATTGATGAGTGGGATAAGTGATCTACCTTTTAATTTAGGTTTTCACTATTTCTATAAATTAGTCTTTAAAATATATATATATATATATATATATATATATATATATTAAAGAGTAAAATTATAATATTAAAATTAAATGAAAAGTTAATATTATATATTTTAAATAAATTTATTAATTATATATATTAAATAAATAAAAATTAAAAATATTATATTTTTATTAAAATATCGTAAACGAAGCATGTATATATATATATATATATATATATATATATATATATATATATATATATATAAAATTCAAGTGATTTGTATATTTATTGTTGTAATTATTTATATTTAAAGTTATTGTAGGCATTAAAATTTAATCAATAATTATTTGACAATATTTGTCTTTAACATTTTTACATTGATCAATTCACCATTATGATAAACTATAATCTCTAAGAAAATCTTTAAAGTCTTGCAATTATTAAGAACATATTTTAGACTTCCTTTTTTCATTTTTATTTATCCCTATTCAAGAGATACTTTATTCTCACTCTTATTTCAAAAGTCTCTATCATTTTAAGACAAGTTCATGCTACGTAGAGAGGGGTGCATTGTGTTTTTATTCAGTAATGTAGACTTGTTTCTCACGCTCCAATAGTTGTTTTTCAAAACGACACGCTTCCTAATGGCTTTACCACACATATCAATAGGTGGGTTATTAAAAACATTTGAAAAAATTCTCTATTAAAACACATCAAGGGTTGCACTCGAAAGGACTTAGGATTCTCTTACAAGGTACCTATGAGTAGAGATCCTTACTGTAATTTTACAAAATTATACAGTCTTTGGCCAAGTCTAACATTGTTTATTGTAAGTTGAGGGCATCCCTTCTCAAGCACTCTAATAAAATTTGCTAGTTACATATTCATTTTATCTTCCCTAAAGGGAGAACTACATCAAATTGAGGCTTTTTAGGCTATGTGGGTAGTACTCAATTAACAAGGAGTTTTCTAAAGTTTAGTTTTTTTTTTTTTTTTTTCATTTTGCATTTGATCTCTTTTTGTGTGTTTGTGCATTTTTAAGATTCTAATTTTACAGGGCTTTTACGCATCAATTCAGGGTCCACACAGAGATAAGTTGCATAGATACATAGATGAACAAACCTATATTTATAGATCTATTGCATACCCAGACATGACAATGTCATAGTAAACAAATAAAAACAGACTGCACTCATGTCCGCCTCGTGTGGACTTGTCCCAATAGACAATGATCCATTGTTTTATAATACACATGTGTTTGCAGGTCTTTTGAGACAGTTACAATTCATAGAAAGTCAATATAGTCTGAAATAAATTATTTACAAGGACAATTCTCCAACTATTTTATTGTATTTTGTTTTATATATCATCTTAAATCAAATTTCAATAGTTTATATTTTTATTTAGAGTTAATTGTAATTCATAATTAATTATAGTGTAAATAATTACAAAACTAAAATACTATGATTATCTTGTCAATTTGTTTATTTTTTCAAAACCATCTAATATTTAGAGTGAATTGTTTGGAAATACCATTTTACATAATAGTAAAGAGTGTAATATTTATATACAACAAAAATATGAAATTATATAAATTTCATTACAATGTAAATAAAAAATAGTAAAACATTTTCATTTTCATCATGATCAAATTTCCTTTGGACTCTTAATGCACAAATTACTATACTTGCCATGGATATTAGCAACATATAATGATGAAAAACATTGTGGTGCATTAATACCTATGGTTAATCATAAATATTTGGCATAAAAACTATCTTAATAATTCTTATGATATTGAAAGATTTCATGTTCTTGTGATTTTTTTAACCCAATATAATAAATATTTATTTTGACATAGTTAAACATCATTCTTTATGGTAATAGGTGGCTATTAAATTTTAGAGATGATATCAACAAATCAACACAAATATTTCATTCCAAAATCATGTTTAAAGTCGATAATTATATATTAAATTACTAAATAGGGTTTAGAATCATGTTAACTATCATAATATAAACACTCATAATACTTACATGATAACGCTATGAAAACTTAGAAATAAAGTAATACAAATTCATAGAAGGAATATAACTATCTGTTTTGATTAAGAACACTAACCTGATTATGATAATATAATAAGAACTCTCAACCATAATATATCTCATTTACTAGTCTTTTATATTCTTATAAAGATCAAAGAGAAGGTTAGGGTTAGGGTTTTGATGACTAGTTATAATAATAATAATAATAATAATAATAATAATAATAATAATAATAATAATAATAACGAATTATTAATAGAAAGTAATTAAATATTTAACAAGAGAGTATTTCCACAGTCCATAGAATTAGTTAAAGAGTTTATGGGAAAAAACTATGTATTCTTTTTTTTTTTTACTGATGTTTCGGTTCAAACTCTATGAACCATCATCAGGGTGTGAGAATGTATGAACCATCATACATTCTCATGCTCTAATGATGATTCATAGATTTTGAATCAAAATGTCAGTAAAAAAAAGAATACATAGTTTTTTCTCAGAAACTCTTTAGCTAGTTAAATATTTACTGAATTAATAATCTTATATAATAATAGTTATGTATAATTATGCAACAATTAGTGCCTACCCATGAATTATAAATAAATAATAAAAGTGAATCTTAAAAAAAATAATAGTATATGATTAAATAAATATATTAACATCCCCCCTCAAAATGTACTTTGATGAAGGAAAGGATAGAAAAATCATTGAACTATCTCCCCTTGACAAAACCTTCCTTCACTTCCAAAAGTCTCCTGAGTTAAACAAATCGGGTCTCAAGCAAAGGTTTTGTGAAGATGTATACAAAATTTATCATTTATTCAACAAACTTTAAGATCAACGACCTAATCATGTATGAATTATCGAATATAATGCATGCATATTGTTGGGCAAATATTTTGTCGACCAGCTAACCGGTGAGCAAAATAGGTCTCTTCACCACAGCATAGGAAGATTGGTCATCCGATGTTGTAGGTTTACCACATCCAAAGGGGACAAATCTCTCCTCTCATCAAGGGGAGGTTCCCTATTAAATATATGGAGGCTATATACAATATAAATAATCAAAAAATAACACATGGGGGCGGAATGAACCATCCATCTCTCTTCTTTCAGAGATGATGCTCACAGACAAAGGAGAAAATCCTGGTGGAAACACTAAAGGCACTTCTCTTCTTTCAGAAGTGTTCTTGTAGGAAACAACATGACTTTCTTTCAGGTAGTAAAAGTAACTAGTGACAAAGGGCGCAGTAACCAGTAGGATGAAATAGAACACAAAGTTTCCACCTCAACTGCCCAAAGAGTAAGGTACTAAGAAAAATGGGGGCACAAAGTCATACCAAAGTCCTTTACATAGAAATAGAAAATAAACACACACTGAAAACAATTATGTCAGCACAAAGTCTGAAAGTAACTGGTTTCAGGACACCTTCCTTATCACTTCCACTAGCTATGCTTGTTAATTTAAATAAACAAGAACACATTCAAAAGACAGACATAAGAATAATCTCCTAAAATGATATAAGCTATACAACACAAAGTCTGCAAATCACTTGCTTTCTCATTCAGATAAAATAATATGAAATACAATCTGAGCTCAAAGTCTGAGTATTTGCCTTTCAATTTGGGTAGAGTTTTGCTTCTGTGGTCAAAAAGATCTCCTTTGTAACAATAAAAGAGTTTACAATATATAGGCACCAAGCAAGGCTTGGCGCTCTCTCCCATGGGATGACCCATGCTACAGTCAACACCTTCAATGCATTTTCAGTTCTGTCTGGAGGAACCATGCTTGGAACAGTGCATTGCCTTAATTATGGCATGTCCATTCATCTAATATGTCTCTTCCTGGGTCTGGATCTTTTGGTCTATCCCCTCTGATGTCTGCATAGCTATCCATTTTGCCTTTACTCCAAGTGAGACAAATAGGCGGAGCCTTCAATGTTTGCAGGACAAAATATCTACTTAGTGGACTATTCCACCTACTGAAACTACTTTTGCACAGATATTTTAGGCTTTTCCCGCTTTCTACTTTTGTCTTTTCCATCTTTGTCTCTTCTTGGAATTTAAGCTCTCAGGGCTACGTTCCCAACTTTACTAGCTCTTTACACTCCTTCTCTCAATGGTTCTTCCCTTTGGCGTTTTGGCCTTTGAATGCATTTGGGTCCATGCTCAAGCCTTCAAAGATCAATAGTTATTTCACTGCCACAAATTTGACGTCTGTGGGCCCGTCACTTTCCTTGGTAATTCCTTCAGCTTTGTCGTTTGATCTTTCCCAGAGGGGACCTACCCTTCGAGGCCTTGAGAAATGGTTTGCTTCCTTCAGTGAGAGCCTCCTGCAAGGGTACCTACCCTTCAGGATCCTTTAGGTGGCCTTCGGGCTTTATTTCCTTCGATAAACTTTTGTTGGTTCCTTTCCTTTAGGTGAAAAGTCTAGAGGAATTCCTTCATTGTTTCTTCCACTAGGCTTTTGCTTTTCGTCAGGCTTTTTTCTTTACTTCAAGCTTTCTTCCCGAGTGAATTCCTTCGGGCAAAATGTTTGAAGTAATTTTTCCTTGGTCATTTTCCCAGGGAAAAACCTTTTCGAAGGAATTCTTTTGGCCTCCTTCACTTAGTCATTTCCTTCGGCCTTTGAACAAATATGAAAAAATTCTATCTTTTCTGCCTTCGCTCACTACCCTCTGCAAGGGAACTTGTTCCTTTGGCTTTGGGGCAGCCCCTTGAACCTACCGATTGAACCGATCGATTGAACCAACTTTGGTTCAATAGTTCAATCGGTTCAATCTCATTATTTGGCTAAGTCTTTTGATCGCTCCAACAAAATGTGTTGAACCATATGGCTGTTGAACCTATTGAACCTTGAACTTGTTGAACCAACCTTGAAATTGCCTAAGTGTTGAGAGCTTGTTTCTTTCCTACAGAGTCTGTAGAAATCAACCTGTGAAGCTCATAGAACTTGGCCTGTAGTGTTTGTAGATTTTCTTCCTACAGAGTCCGTATATTCTTGAGAAGTTTGAAAAATGAGGAATTTAAATGCTCAAAACAAATTTCAAAAAGGGAAGAGACAATTTTGGTCTTGTAGGGCCCAAAATAGTTCATATGTTGTTCCAAAAATGAGTGACATTTTTTGGGGACCAACAGCTAGCTCCAATTGGGGAACTTCCTTCAAATGAAAACTTGAAACACAGCTAAGGGGAGTAGAAACCATAATCTCTAGTGCCTTGAAGTGTGCCATTGGGCTATGGAGTCGTGCTACCCAAAAAGAAAGGCTCCAAAAAATGAAAATGAAAAGCACAAAATAGAACCAAAGACTATACAGATATACATATGTACATATGATCTTATTTGATGCCTCAAGATTTGAAGCACTTCAGATGCCACCCATTGTGAGACAGTGAAAATGGTGTGCCATCTTGATAAACCAATAGGAAACCATTTTGTCCCCAAAAATGGTGATGGGTGAATAAAACTCTCCACCAGGAAACCAATTTTTTGCATCTTCCTCTTGGCTCTTTCTTCTTCTTGCCCCATGGCAAGACATGGTCTTCAAACTGAAAACCAAAACTCCTTGCTCTCTTGGTGAAGAGTTCTTTTTGCTAACTTTGGAGTACAACAATATGGTCCAACACCATAGCTTGTTGTTCTACTAGTTCAGTCCAGCACATGCTTTGATTGTCAACCTCAAACTCCTGATAAACGATCAACTTAGCATCTCCTTTGGTGTGAAGGAGTTTGATCTCTTCATCCTGAGCAGTCTTCAATCTGAGAAATAGAGATCCACATCCAGCATGAGTGGAAGAATTACTGCCATCGAATTCCAAGATCCAAGCATCATCAAAAGCTAATCTTCTATCAGGTTTCTCTTCATTGGAGATGGAAGATCCTTCTTGATTTGTACAGCACCCTACCAATTCTTTTGATGTCTTGTTTGGATCAAATCCTGGATTGCCAGTTATAGGACTTTCATCAGCTAAGACATGAGTATCCTCTATGGTCAAGAAGTAATTACCCCTACCTGACGGCTCAAATAGAATTTGAGCTATAGGGGCTGACATTTGGGTGACCACAATTTTTACCTCAGATAGGTCCACACCTAGCTCTTCACCAATGTTTAATTGCTCAGGATTGGCTTACATGGATTAAAATGTAGTCATTTAAATTTTAGATTTCTTGACATGATCAATCATGTCAAATGACTAAGATGGACTTGGAAGAGAGGATGGGAGTTCATCCTTTTGGTTTTTGGGAGGGGGAGGACTGATCTACAAAGTTGAAGTAGAAGGTGCAGAGATGTTTGATGTACTAACCTTCTTGGCAATCACTAGGTCCTTTGACTTGAAAGGCAGAGTAGTTCCCTACTTAGCAATTAGAATTACAGGCTGAGTTCGTTCCTTTTTTATTTCTTTATTAGTTTGCTGGGCTGACTGATTCTTAGACCGAGTGAATACTATGTATGATTCTTCGACTACTTCACCTTCACTTCTAGGTTCATCTTAGTAATTCAAGAAACCAATGTGGGAGTCGCCAACTGATTCTTCTAGATCCTCCCTGAAGAGATCAGTGCCATTTTCTTACTCAAACTAAGGTTGGAAATAGGAAACATGTTCTGTTTCTAGATATCCAACTGCTGTGTTGGTTGGAGGTGCTTTAAGGACAAGGTTACTATGTGGGGGAGGAAGATGATTTGGTTGTCCTTGACTTCTGGCAACATTGCCTTGATATGGTTGATTGGGGAATGTCTTCTTTGGTATATATATAGAGGAGCAGAAGACATACCTTGTGCCATTTGCCTTTTCAAGGCTAGCAATTCATTTGACATCTTTTGTACCATTGGGTCAATGGTGGCTGTGGGTGAGTATTCAAAAGATTAAGAGGGTTTACCTCTGTTAGGATCTCTCCTTATCTTTCCTACCAAGATAAGGTCATCTTTTAGCTCAGTAGCCAAGTCCTGAGCAATGACAAGGTCTATGTGTTTGGCCCGTCTTAGCAAGAAACTCACTTCAAGCAGTTGTGAGTTGATGAAGAAGCATTTGAGATTCTAAGGTGTTGGTTGGGCAACCATGAGAATCCTGTGCCTCAGCTTGTCAAACCTAGCAATGAAATCCCTCATAGGTTCATGGGGCTCCTTCTTCATCTATGTGAGTTGGGATAGTAAGGCATGTGCATCTTCTATAGGCTTGAACCTTGCTTCAAACTTGTCTTTTAAAGTGTCCCAATTAGTCACTGATCTTGCCTGCAGGTGGTACAACTAGTCTGTAGCAGTGCCTTGTAGTGTCTCCATGAATATCCTAACCGCTATGTCTTCAAATTCCACCCCTATTACATCGGAGGCTATGATGAAAGCTACAATGTGTTTATTAGGTGAACCTTCCCATCACCAAAGAATGGGGGGAAATTCTTCCTTAAACTGCGTGGAAGCTCATGCAGAGGTGGAGTCAAATTTAGTGGACCAAAAGAGTTACCCCAGGGGCCTTGAACTGCCATGATTTAGTTATGACAAATAGGGATAACAAATCTAGGTGGAGTGGCCAGATTGCAGAACAAAAAAAATGGAAAAGAACTGGCGCTGCTTCAACTTGAGGCTGGAGGCTTCAAATTGTGCACTCTTTTCTAGCAGCTCTGGTTTTGCAGACCAGATAAAATAATGGAGATGGAGGAAAATGGTAAGGCTATAATGATAATGGGTAAGACACAAAATGAAGTCACCAAAGTCTATAATGGATAAGGGTAGGGATTACTTCAATCTGAAACTTGAGGCTTCAGACTACATGTTCATCCCCAGTGGAGTCACCAAAAACTATTAGGTGAATATTTTGTTGACCAGCTAAATGGTGAGCAAAATAGGTCTCTTCACCACAGCATAGGAAGATTGGTCATCTGATGTTGTAGGTTTACCACATCCAAAGGGGACAAATCTCTCCTCTCATCAAGGGGAGGTTCCCTATTAAATATACGGAGGCTATATACAACATAAATAAGCAAAAAATAACACATGGGGGCAAAATAAACCATCCATCTCTCTTCTTTCAGAGATGATGCTCACAGACAAAGGATAAAATCCTAGTGGAAACACTGAAGGCACTTCTCTTCTTTTAGAAGTGTTCTTACAGGAAACAACAAGAGTTTCTTTCAAATAGTAAAAGTAACTGGTGACAAACGGTGTAGTAACTAGTAGGATGAAACAAAACACAGTTTCCACCTCAATTGCCCAAAGAGTAAGGTATGAAGAACAATGGGGGCACAAAGTCATCCCAAGGTCCTTTACACAGAAATAAAAAATAAACACACACTGAAAACAATTATGTCAGCATAAAGTCTGAAAGTAACTAGTTTTAGGACACCTTCCTTATCACTTCCACTAGCTCTGCTTGTTAATTTAAATAAACAAGAACACATTCAGAAGACAAACATAAGAATAATCTCCTAAAATGATACAAGCTATACAGCACAAAGTCTGCAAATCACTTGCTTTTTCATTCAGATAAAATAATATGAAATACAATCTGAGCTCAAAGTCTGAGTATTCGCCTTTCAATTTGGGTAGAGTTTTGCTTTTATGGTCAAAAAGATCTCCTTTGTAACAATAAAAGAGTTTACAATATATAGGCACCAAGCAAGGCTTGGTGCTCTCTCCCATGGGATGGCCCATGCTGTAGTCAATGCCTTCAATGTGTTTTCAATTTTGTCTGGAGGGACCATGTTTGGAACAGTGCATTGCCTTAATTATGGCATGTCCATTCATCTAATATGTCTCTTCTTGGGTCTGGATCTTCTTGTCTATCCCCTCTAATGTCTACACAACTGTCCATTTTGCCTTTACTCCAAGTGAGACAAACAAGTAGAGCCTTCAATGTTTGCAGGCCAAAATATCTGCGTAGTGGATTGTTCCACCTATTGAAATTGCTTCTGCACAAATATTTCAGGCTTTTCCCTCTTTTTGCTTTTGTCTTTTCCAGCTTTGTCTCTTCTTAGAATTTAAGCTCTTGGGGCTACGTTCCTAGCTTTACTGGCTCTTTACACTCCTTCTCTTAGTGGTTCTTCCCTTTGGCATTTTGTCCTTCGAATGCATTTGGGTCTGCACTCAAGCCTTCAAAGATCAATGGTTATTTCATTGTCACAAATTTGACATCTATGGGCCCATCACTTTCCTTGATAATTCTTTTGGCTTTGTCATTTGATCTTTCCCAAAGGGGACCTGCCGTTTGGGGCCTTGAGAAACGGTCTGCTTCCTTCGGCGAGAGCCTCCCGTAAGGGTACCTACCCTTCAGGATCCTTCGAGTGGCCTTCGAGATTTATTTCCTTTGACATACTTTTGCTAGTTCCTTTCCTTCAGATGAAAAGTCTGGAGGAATTCCTTCATTGTTTTTTCTGCCAGGCTTTTGTCTTTACTTCGGGCTTTCTTCTCGAGTGAATTCCTTCGGACAAAATGTTTGAAGGAATTTTGCCTTGGTCAATTTCCCAGGGAAAAACCTTTTCGAAGGAATTCTTTTGGCCTCCTTCACTTAGTAATTTCCTTTGGCCTTTGAACAAATCTGAAGGAATTCTATCTTTTTTGCCTTCACTCACTGCCCTCCGCAAGGGCACTTGTTCCTTTGGCTTTGGGGCAGCCCCTTGAACCTGCCGATTGAACCAACTTTGGTTCAATGGTTCAATGGTTCAATTGGTTCAATCTCTTTATTTGGCTAAGTCTTTTGATTTCTTGAACAAAATGCGTTGAACCATATGGCCATTGAACCCGTTGAACCAACCTTGAAATCACCTAAGTGTTAAGAGCTTGTTTCTTTCCTACAGAGTCTATAGAAATCAACTTGTGAAGCCTGTAGAACTTGGCCTGCAGAGTCTGTAGATTTTCTTCTTGTAGAGTCCATAGATTCAAGCCTACAGAGTCCATAGATTCAAGCCTGTAGAGTCTGTAGATTTTTGAGAAGCTTGAAAAATGAGGAATTTGAATGCTCAAAACAAATTTTGAAAAGGGAAGAGACAATTTTGGTCTTGCAGGGCCCAAAATAGTTCATATGTTATTCTAAAAATGAGTGACATTTTTTGGGGACCAACACATATCTCAATTTGTTTTATGCGTTAGTACTCCATTGGATTACAAGAAATGTGGATAGCATTCTGATTATTACACTAAAGAGGTGTGGGTTGGGTATGTGGAAATATAAATTAGGAATTCAAGCATCAAATTCAAACTAAATCACTATTGATAACAACTCCACTATACTTAGCTTCCTATTAAACAAAGATCTAGTAGTCTATTTTTTGTCGAACCAAGTCATGGGACCTGCCTCAATATGATAAATCTATTATGTGATTGAATTATAATCATGTGTATTTCCTACCTAATCATTGTCTATGTTGTCAATAACTATTGTGTTTCTACTATAAGTGTAACAAAACATTGAGGTTTTTCCTCCTGACTTGTACTCAATCCCATAGTTAATAGTACATCAAAATACTTTAATACATTTTTTAGCTTGCCAATAGCTTTCACGTGCATCTTGATAGTAGCGTGATACCAAGTTCACAAAAATGAAAAATAATGATGAGTTTTAGTCAAGTACATAAGACTACCCAATTTTTTCTTGTAGAGTATACCATCAATTGAAAGAGAAGAAAACTTAGTAGAAAGCTTGACTCTAGATTGATAAGGAGTCGATGCAGACTTGCAGTATTTTATGTTGAAGCGGTTGAGTATACCTTGAGCATATTTGGATTAATTAACAAAAAACCCTTTCTTAGACCATGAAATCTGAAGACTAAGGAGCAATGTAACAAGTATAAGTCAATGATCTCAAAAAAAACATTATCTGAGCTTTCAAATCATGAATTTACTTGGTGTAACTCTCTATGATGATCAAGTCATCGACATAAAGGACAAAATCTTCCCATCTAATTTATTAATATAGAATGTGGGGTCAAAGGGACTCTATGTAAAACTAGAGTTAATAAGAACATTCACATTTGCATACCAAGATTGAGAATACTATTTCAAAACATATAATAATTTTTTAATAAGCACACAAAGTTTGATTTCTCATTGCTTACATGCTTGGGAGGTTGGGACATGTAGATTTCATCTTTCAAGTCACCATACAAGAAGACACTTTTGAAATCCATTTGATAGACTTCTCATCCATGTGTTATAGCCAAAGAGAGTACTAACTTAATGGAATTCATCTTATAAACTTGAGAAAAGGTTTCATGATAGTCAACACCTTCAACTCATGAAAAACCCTTTACTACAAGTTAGTTTTTGTATTTGTTAATAGACCCATTTTGTTACATCTCGATCCTTGCTAGGTAAAATTGGTAGATTATCCATGGATAGCTATAACTGACAAACTTAAATTTGATTATTTTTAACTAAGCTTGAGATATATGCTATTATGGGATAGTATAATATTGCTTAGATATGTGATGGTACATGATTTCTTTACTATGAGTTAATTAGAATGTACACATTTACATTTTGAGCATATTGATATGTTATTTTAGTTATATTTTATACTATATATTTATCATGTCATATGATCTAATTACTTGTGTGTTATGAGGTGGATATAGGAGAACTCATCCCTTAGAGCATATTGGAGGGAGAGCATCATCAGAGAGGGTGACGTAGATGGAGACATTAGTGGTCGATAGAGAGCTGGCGAAAACCCTACACACACCATAATAGTTATCACATGGTATAAATGCATTAAAAATAGTTTGCTTATGGTGTGGTTATTACTTACTTTGGAGTGTTGTTTTCTATGGTTGATAGTATAGGTAAATATCATAATGAATTCTTTTACATATTTGGTACGTCTTATCATTAATGCTAGTAATAATATTATTAGTAAAGGAATATTTAAAATATGTCTTATTAGTAATTTATAAAATTACCATTTGAATTGCTATAATATTTATGGACATTAATTGATTTAATAAAACCATAGAATTTTGACATTTTAGTGTTAAAGTATATAAAAAATAAAAATTGCATTAAAGAGGAAAAAAAGGAAAATAATAAAATCAAGATTTATAAAAAATAAATAAAATAATCAATAAAGGAAATAAAATAAAAACAAAAACAAAAACAAAAAAAATTGTAAAAGGAGAAGGAAAGGAGGCACAAATGGAACAAAAGGGAAGAAAGAGATAAAAGAAACATCATAGCACTTAATCGGGTATGTGTTGTACTTAATTTCTATTTAATTAAGGCAAATATTTCTCTTATTGTTTCCTTTTTTATGTGGTGATATAATTAGAGACCAAACTACATAATCTAAGATGATGTAACTTTGTTTTATACAACTCAGTTGATTTATTAAGGAACTTAACAAATACAATAATAATGATTCACTGAGCTTCTTTTGTAACACATCCAAGCTTATGTTAATTATTAAATGAATTATTGAGCCAAATGATATAATATAGTATAATTACATGAGAATATTGGTAGTGATTTAATGCAATAACTCATAACCTATACAATAAGGCACCTTTATACTATATACTATTGTTCATTTGCAACAATTTGAATAGTTCATCGGAGTGAACTACTTTTTGTTTAGGACTCACACTAGGAAAACCATGGTAGAGTTTTTTTGTGAGACATAATTGCTAGGACATCTCTATCAGGCATAGAGATTTACAATGCTAATATGTTGGAGATTATACATGAAAATTTTATATATTTCAAACTTTAAATAGCACATAGATCCTGCAATAAAATAGGCCAATAATAAGATGCACAATCCATTATTCTAGTGTCACTACAGGGGTGTCGACCAAGGTTAGGTGTGAATATCTCTAAGACTGAATAAAAATTAATTATACCTGAGTTGCATAGGCATCAATCAGTCTTAGGTACAAATCAAACTATAATTTTGAAACTTAGGTTCATTTAAAGCACCACTTGTATTTTGCCTAGCTTGGTTAATATATTTAAAAATAACCATTAGTTTTTAACTTAATATCATCACCTTATCTGAATATTCCTCGTCTTGGATATTTATGATATTGCATGGAGTCTCTCTAGGGAATACATAAATTGTTTAACACTGTGTAAATAGATGTCGGTATCAGTTGGCAATTTACCTACCTTAACTTATGTATAGATAGTGATTCTACATTAGTCATGTGAATACAATTCTACATTATCTATATAGATAGAATCAATACATATAGTGATTATATATTACCGATTATAACCTTCTCAAAAATTTACAAATAGATGGAAATTCTAAGCCATGTATATATTTATTGTGCATCAATATATGTATATGTGGATCGTGAAAACTAAGCCATGATTATAATGATAGCTTATTTATAGTATGTGAAATTTATGTATGATGTATGTCATGATATTAATAATTATATTAATCTAGTTTGGATATTCCTGACTTTTTGTATCTGCTCATGCATTAGATAGAATTAGTTATGGGCACATTTTTATATGAGTATCATTTGGTAGTAATACTCTAGCTAAATGATACTATGTAATTAACTAATGCTATCTATTATCTGAGACTATGTGAAAAATTATATAATAATATCCTTAAATCTATCTAATTGAGATTATATCTTAAGAGTATGATAGAGACAAAGATGTTAGCCTAGGTTTTGGTTTGCGTGTCATGTAAAATTTAGCCATAGGAATATAAATATTGGATATGTAAACTTATCAATATCTATGAATTTAGGCTAAATATATCTAGAGGGATTATTATGCACCATTCTCTAACCAATATATTCATATGGCATAATGATATTATTTAGTACATGTGAACCGTAGTTCTATAAATATTCATGTAAAGATGGAAAGTTTTATACCATTATAACACAACATATCATGTTGGTAACTAGTTTAGATCCTAGTATTGGTTGTATTTTTCTATATATGAATTAAATCTGACACATACGACCCACTATGGTTTTTTGATGTATTATATATAGCTTTTTGTGTCATATATCTATGCATATATCTAGATAGAATAGGGTATCTGTGCATAGTTACATGTATTTATGCATTGGAGTGTGTGGCCGTTTGTATGAATTCTGACTATAATCATGTCACAATTTTAGTGGTTGCATATTTATAGAAGGTTTAGTGTGTTATATAAGAGAAATTTATTTATTACCAAACACTTTTATGTGAACCGTGATACAAAGGACTATGTTTTCTTGAGAACCTATGTATGAGGTTTCTTACAAAAATCTGTTTAGATAGAGATATTGAAAGAGAATTACATTGCAAGAGTTCTTCATCTTACAAAGAATGTCATTATACCTCGTGAACAGGGAAGTTCTAAATATTGTTATAATTATACAGAATTCTTGATAAGAATCATAAATGAACAATGGTATAGTAACTACATATCGATGGAGTACTTATATAGTATGGAGTACAAGTACTCATAGATACTAATAACAAGGGGTGGTTAATTTAAAACATAAATTTCTGTAGGAACCTAAAGCCATAACCTTATGGAACAGTCTACTAGAAAACATAATGAATTGTTAGGATGAATGCTTGTAATGGGTTTATGAGTTCTCTATTTCTGTATAATTATTATGACTAACTATTAGTTTGTATAAATTCAGCATTGAATACTTGTACATGGAGCATGTTATTAGAGTGTTAATATTTTAAAATGCTTGGATAGATTTAGCATATAATGGTGCATCATGATGCATACTTATAAGTTATATTTCTTTGAATGCTAGTATGTAGTTTAAACTTAGGGTATACTTGGATGGTAAAATATTATACTTGCTTGCTTGTTATTATCCATGTAGATCATTTGATGTTTGAAATCGTAATTTGGGTTATGTACTTATGAACTATGATAGTATGGGATATCATAGATTATTACAGTATAAATGTATGTTGTACCTATATGGTATATACTATAATTTTTATGTTTAGACTTACATCTATGTTTGATTGATTTATTGTATGCATGTTGGTTATTACTATGAGTAGCATGTTTTGTAATAGTTGGTAATACTTTGGGTATGCATGTATATAATATTTGAGAGTTTAGTGTATGCTAATATGGATTATTATGTGTTTCATGAAAACTGTGACTTATTTGTTATGTCTAGTTGCTTGGATATAAACTTGTGTTTCCATGGAGTTATGACTACTTTATTATTATTGCTTGAAAAAGATTAGTAGTTATGTATCAAAAGACTAGACTATGATAATATGGGTTATTATAGGGTGTAGTATGTTTGAAAACAAATTATGGTGGTTAAAATTTATAGTTAATATGTTTTTAACTAGGTGGTAGAAATTGTAGTCATTATTTCTAGTACGGGATAGAAAATAATGTAAGATTCATTCATACATTTGACAAAATAAATGTATTCTTTGGTTACTCCTATGTTTAACATGTTATATGATATATTTTATAGTAGGATGTAAATTAAATAAATCTTGTAGTTGAATTGTATTTGACCAATCTGTATTGCTGATACAGAGTAAGGAGTGAGATGGACTTCATAGGATTACTAATATCACAATGACAAATGATTGCAGTATGATTAAGTGGTATGTATGAATTTGATTGATCTATATATAATTATTATTTATTATTCATAAAAATTTGGGCCAAAATATGTTTAGTGAGACATTATAATTTAATAAGTATGATTTACATGTTTGTTTGATATCTTTCAATAAAAAGGTTTTCTATGATACATTGCATGTTTAGTTTAGAAATCATATAACACATAGGTACTTGCTTATCTCTCTGGATTCTCACACCATCACTATCTACTCATCCATGAAGGGAGGGCCATTTCCTACTAGGATTAGTTAAGGGGATCATTGGTTTGTGGTTGGTGTGAGAAAGTGCTTGGATGATGCTCTCCCTCCCCACAATAGTACTACTTATCAAGATGACACTTGAGATTGCCACAAATACTTGAGTTTGGGAACTGTGATCTGAGGGATCCATGTATATTATATGTAAGTTATATTGTATTGTATTTATTATTGAGTATTATCATGAGATTTGTAACTACTTGTTATTGTATATTGATAGCAATGGATGTAGATTTGTATCAGCTATGGTTGAGTTAATATAGTTACTTTTTATACTTATGTTATGAAGTGCTCTCATGATATTAGAGATTAGCGATAGGTGGTGTGTTATGCTTATTTTATATTATCATGCTTTGATTATTTCATATGGTCTCTGTATATTCTCATAATGTAATATATTTTTAGTAGATGTGTTTAGTTTAAAAAATCATGTATTTCTAGTTGACCCCAGCAGGGTTGTTACATGTGGTATCAAAGTTGTGGTTTAAACTCTAGGACCTAATGAGTCCATTAACTTTTTTGTCTTTCTATTCACTAGTGTGAAACTAGTGATATGAGGTATTACAGTGATATTTTGGATTTGTAATGCCTTATTACAGAACCATGTTACACCATGATTAGAGTTTTGAGACTTGGTAGATCCTCTTATATGACTTGGTGAATTTTGTAAGTAGGTGACATTCCTAAAATTTGTGTGGAAAATTAAGTGTGTACCTTTAGGAGTACTCATACCCTTATTATTTGTTTAAGGGTTGGTTTATCGAGTATCCCAATGGTGATGGTTATATACGGGGTTTGGGTAGGAGAGTGCATAACATAGTTCATGAGTTATGAACAAGAGATTTATTCCATAGTTTGAACACTTAGATCAAACACCTTGAGTGTGATTACATCATTCTTAGTAATCAAGTCACCTTCACCATTTGTATTTTGTGTTTTATGTTGTGAGTGTTTAATAAGCAAGAGATGATTCTCACTTAAATACATGTGCTTTGGTTTTTATAACTTATGTTCACTAATCCTAGAAATGGAAAATCTTATAAGACCATTTTTAGTTAGTACCACCTAGGGCGGTGGGAATTTTCTTATAGGAGTGTGTGGATATCTTGGTCAAGAATCCCTATGTGTTAGGAACTTATTTATGGTTTGGCACCCTCTTAATTAGCTTAGAGGAGAGTTTCTATTTTAATTTGACATCATTATAAACTATCGAGAGGATTCATATTTTCACAATGTTGATATAGTGTTCTCTTAAATGGGAACTTATTTTTGAAATGTTGTTTGACCAATTCCCTTGAAGTTTGTGGGAGAATGTCTTCTACTTCTTGTTGAGAGAGAAGTTGTAGGATTGAATGGATTGTTACCTCTTTGTGGTTAGTATATTTCTCTCCCATTTGTGGAAATAGATTATGAAATCATACTTACAGTTTTAGTAAGTAGGTAGTGATTTGACAACATTGAGTTGTGGTGTTTTCTTTTTACCTTGTGAGGGTATGTAGGAGTTTATTTCAGAGATGATAGTTCTCTACCTTTCACTTATGACTCTTTAAGGTCACTACTTTATCTAACTTTTAATTTTAGACCATGTGGAGTGGTGGACCTTGAATTATTTATTAGATTTTATATTAATAATTATAAGTTGATTATAATTATTATGTTATTAGTCATCCTCAATTAGATTTATATTATTTTCTTTTGCTTAAAGCATATTGTTTTGAAGGGTTATTTTTGTACCTTTCATTGGAAGTGAGTAGGGTATAGGATGTGTGAAACATCTTGTCAATCTAGTGGTTGAGATAAACTTTTAACTATTATGTGTTAGTCGAGCAAGCAGGGAGACAATGCTTTGCTTATTCTTTTATAAGGTTGTAAGGATGGTGTGATCCTTGGCCTTTGTATGTTATGTTAATTTTAATATTATTTTATATTAACTATAAATATAACACTATAGGTTAAGCTTTGAATTATGATACTAGTTATGTATGGCTAGTGGCAACTTAATACAATTACGGGATGATTATATGATTTATGTTGTATGCATGTTGATACATATAAAATTATTTAGCATGTATTATTTTTTTCTATGATATGTTAGTATAGAATTGTGATTAATTGAACATTGAGCAATTTTTGGAGATCATTAGGTCATGGAAACCCAAGGGAAGAGTGGTGAATTAGGAACGTGAATACTAAGTGATAGGAGTGTATCCTACTTAGTCTCACATTGACTGTGTAGTTACTAATTTCAGATCTAACAGATAGACTTGTCAAATCTAGGATTGACAGATGGACTTATAAATTTCAATCATATGGCCATACACATGTATACTGTGGATGGGTATTCCATAATTTTGTATACATTGAAAAAATAGTATTTCTATTTCCTATTCATCATCATACTTGTTAGGAGCTCAGTGGAGTAGTGTTACAATATTGACATGTTATACTTATCAAGAGATACATGGAGTAGTGATAGTATTGACTTATACACATAATTCTTGTCAGGTTCCCTAATTAATTTTCTCTGGAATGAGAAAAACACTCTCTAGGTTAGAGAGATGTGTAGAGGGGCTAGAAGATTTTATGAAAATCTCCCTGGTCATTTATTTTGACTTGTATGATGATCTTATGTGTTCTTGGGAAGATAGTGAAACTTTTATTGAGATATGTGAGACCCTTCAAGGTTATAAAAGTGGTCAATCCTATAGTGTATAGGCTTGTCTTGATGGTTTTACACCTCAGGGTGGTCATGATAGAACCAATAAGAGTAAGTATTACTTGCAACTATGTTTGCTTAGTAGGGATATGTCACAGAGTAGGGTCTTAGGGGACCAATACTCCAAGAATAGTGCAACTTCAAGGAACTACAATGAGTTATATAGGTATATTTTTATTTATTTGCTTAATTTGATATTGTATACCATGTAATTACTTTGATAATTTTTTTTTTAAAATTTAGAACATATATTTGAATAAGAGTCATCGAGGACGATGACTAGCTTTAGGGGGAAGGATGTTATATCCTGATTCCTCACCATGCAAACTTAGTAAATTATCCATGGATATCTATAGCTAGAAAATTTATATTGACTATTTTTAACTAAGCTTGAGATATATGTTATTATGGGATAGTAAAATATTTCTTAAATATGTGATGGTACATGATTATTTTACTATGAGTTAAATATAATATACACATTCACATTTTGAGTATATTGATGTATTGTTTTATTTATATTTATACTATATATTTATTATGTGATATGATCTAATTACTTGTGTTTTGAAGTAGATGTAGGAGAACTCATCCCTCAGAACGTGTCAAAGGGAAAGCATCATCGAAGAGGGTGACATAGATCTATATGTTGAAGGTCGATAGAGAGTTAGAGAAAAAATTTTACACACCATGGTAGTTAGTACATGATATAAATGCATTAAAAATAGTTTGTTTATGGTGTGTTTATTACTTGTTTTGGAGTGTTTCTTTCTATGGTTGCCAGTATAGGTAAATATCATTATAAATTATTTTACATATTTGGCACATCTTATTATTAATGCTAGTAAGAATATTATTAGCAAAGGAAGATTTAAAATATGGATTATTAGTAATTTATGAAATTGTCATTTGAATTGCTATAATATTTATGGATGTTAATTTATTTAATAAAATGATAGAATTTTACATTTAAGTGTTAAAGTATATAAAAATAGAAATTGCAGTGGAAAGGAAAAAAAGAAAAGATAATAAAATATATAAAAAAGGAATGATTAAAATAACAAAATCAAGCTTTATAAAAATAAAGGAAATCATAAAGAAAAAAAGGAAATAAAACAATTTTTTTTTGTAAAAGTGCTACACCTATTTATTTCAAAAAAAATTAGGAAAGAGGGGCATAGAAACTGTAAAAAGAACCGGGCATGATTCTGAGGAGAATACAGAGGAGATAAGGAGAAAATGAGAAGGAAAGGAGGCACAACTAGAATAGAAGGGAAGAAAGAGACAAAAGAAACATCATAACACTTAATCAGGTATGTGTTGTACTTAATTTTTGGTTAATTAAGGAAAATATTTCTCTTGTTGTTTCCTTTTGTATGTGGCAATGTAATTAGAGACCAAATTGCATAATCTAAGATGATGTAACTTTTTTGTATACCACTCAACTGATTTACTAAGGAACTTAACAACTAAAATAATAATGATTCACTAAGCTTCTTTTGTAACATATCTAAGCCTGTGTTAATTATTGAATGACTTGTTGAGCCAAGCGATATAATACAATATAATTACATGAGAATACTAGTAGTAATTTAATGCAACAAATCATAACCTACACAGTAAGGCACCTTTATACTATATAATTTTGTTCATTTACAACAAATTGAATAGTTCATCAGAGCAAAATGCTTGTTGTTTTAGGACTCATGCTAGGAAAAACATGGTAGATTTTTTCTATGAGACATAATTGTTTGGACATCTCTATTGGGCATAGAGAATTACATTACTAATATGCTGGATATTTTGCATGAAAATTTTAAATATTTCAAAATTTAAATAGCATGTAGACCCTACACTAAAATAGGCCAACAATAGGAAGTGCAATCCATTATTCTAGTGTTACTACAAGGGCGTCAACTAGTTTTAGGTGCAAATATCTCTAAGACTAAATAAAAATTAATTATACTTAAGTTATAGAGGAATCAACTAGTCTTAAGTACAAATAAAATTATAAGTGTTAAACTTAGATTCATTTAAAGGATTGCTTGTATTTTGCCTAGCTTGGTTAATATATTTAAAAAGAACTGTTAGTTTTCAAATCAATATCATCACCTTATCTAAATATTCCTTGGCTTAGATATTTATGGCATTGCATGGAGTCTCTCTAGGGAATATAGAAATTATTTAACATTACGTAAACAAATGTTGATATCAATCAATGATTTGCCTACCTTAACTTATGTACAAATAGTGATTCTACATTAGTCATGTAAGTATAATTGTACATTATTTATATAGATAGAAGAAATACAGATAGCAATTCTACATTACCCATTATAACCTTCTCAAAAATTTACAATTAAATGGAAATTCTAAGCCATCTATCTATTGATTGTGCATCTGTATCTATATATGTGGATCGTGAAAACTGAGTCATGATTATAATGATAGCTTATTTAGAGTGATATAATACTATGTGAAATTTTTGTATGATATATGTCATGATATTAATAGTTATATTAACTTAGTTTGGATAATCTTGACTTTCTATATCTTTTCATGCATTATATATAATTAATTATGGGTAGATTTCTGTATGAGTATTATAGTCATATAAAATGTCCAAATTGGTAGTTTGAGTGTGGCTTGTGACACCCTATCTATAGGTCCTTTTTTCATGCTCTTATGACCCTTTTAGACATCTTTTTGCTCATTATTGGTCATCCAGAACCTTCTATATGATCATTCCACCTCAACTAGACTATATTTCCCAAGCCAATCCTATTCTCCTAGGTCTTGAGCCTTTAAGACAGGAGTGCCATACTTGGACTATAGCATCGGACCCTAGGGTGCCCCATTTTTGATGCTCCTATCCATTTGCATTTTGAGCCCCAATGATCATTTTCATCTAATTCTTATCCTTCATTATGTTGGCCTAGTGTGAATACATATAACCCATAACCAATGGTTCCATATAAAAGCCCATCCAATGTTAATTTACAAAGGAGGTGATAAATCTTATAAATCAAGCAAGAATATAAATAAAACACTAAGGCAAACTTCTCTATTCTCTACATATAATCACCCAACATAGTTTTAAACACACTTACACCCTCATACCAATCCCTAGCCACCTAAAAAAATCTTAATTTGGAATTTTTACATCCACATCACACTATTGCACAAAGCACATTAGGTGGAAGAATTGCATATGGCTTGATCCCTCTTCAAATTATTGGTATGTAGGTAGTGTGCCCACACAAGGGTGGTAGATTACATGTTCAATGCATATTACACATTAAGCCCCCTTTCTCTAAGTGATTAAAATATCATTTTATCAAACATAAGGGAGGGTTAGGGTTTGAATATTAAATCATTTCTATAGCAAGTTTCATTGATAATCAATACTCAATATTTCACAGGCACGCTCATACCAATAAAATGCAAAAACCCAAAAATATTTAGGTCTCTGTAACTAGTTTGGATAATAATGGTAGAAGTGGAAAACAATGCCAGACCCCAAAGTGTCCTATTTTTGAAGATCTGATCCTTTCACTAAATGAAATCTAGACTCAGGTTCATAACACTATCCTAGTCCTACATAGTGAATTTCAGGCTCTATATCAACCATCTCAACCTATTTCCAGCTAAGTCATTATTTCTCCTTATTTATTACTATTTTTAGAAAGATAAAAAAGACAAATAAATTATACTAATTAGGATTGTATTTATTGCAATATTATTTATTGATTTATTAATCTAGACCCTTAACTAAAATAGGAATAAAACTCCATTATTCCCAAAAATGTTAAATCATTTGGTGAACCCGACTTACTTTATTTGCTCATAAAAACCTTAAAAACCCTAGAAAAATTCCTTGTTAATTTGAGCAATATTTTTTTCCTGCATATATAAATTAGAATTTTACATTTAATTTTTAAAATTTACCATAATAATTTAAAAAAATTATTTCATTCAAACCCTAGTTGCCTATACTAGGTCCCAGTATTTTCAAACCATAGCCTAGGGTTTCAAAATTAAAATTCTATTTTTTGCACATTGGGTTGAATATTCCAATTTTATTAATCATGATTTAATTATGAAAAGTTTTCTAGTTTCTCTTGCATGCTTATTTCCTTTCGTTTGACATGAATTCAAAAATGACATAAATACATATGTACATACTATTTTAAGACCAATTCAAATATAAGCCATATTTCATTACTTATTTAACATGCTTTCTCTCTATTATGTGTAATTCAATTAAGAATAAAATCCTTACTTAAAGGATCCATTCCATAAGCTAACAACCACCTGTCAAGTTTTAATGTCATATCTTATGCACAAGAAATAATTTCCTTCTCTTCTTCTCCCCCAAGAGGTGATAACTACTTTCCCTCTAACCATGTCCATGCTATCACCCATCCAAAAGGTGAGGTAGCTTGTACCATTGTTCCTAATGCATACATTTGGCCTATATCTTCTTCAAACCCTCTTCAAGATAGGTTCTTACATGTTCAATTAGAAGCAACTAGGGTTTGCACTTGTGAGACTCTAAGGGATTAAATCACCAGTATGAACAAGTTAATTTTAGATTTACAAATGCAAAATCAACTATTACATGAAAAGATCACAACATTGGAAAATCATATTATAATACAAAAGCCTCAAAGCCACCCTAGTGTAAATCATGTATATGCACCTTCACCTAGTCAATTGGTTGCAAGCAATGTTAAATATCAAAACAAAGTAACTCTAAAAATAGTTATTCAAAAAGCATTCAAAGATCAAATAAAAGTTCAAGTGAGAGGTACTAAGGGAATTGATTAAATCTAAGTTGATCAAACTGCCTCCTCTACATCTAGTGAAAAGATCAAGATATTATTGTGCATATCATAGAATGCATGGGCATCACATAGATTCATGTTTGGCATTGAAAAAACATATACAAAAAATAATTGCTAATGAGGACCTTATACAGGGTAAATCAGTCAAACAATCCATAGTGACACAGGAACACATTCATAAAGGGTCAAATTTAGAAATAGTACAAAAGTGGTTACTAAAGCATAACTCAAAATAACAAAAGGATCAAAAAGAAAAATCAGAGCAAGAAAAGTACCACAAACATAGATAAAACATGAAAAAGATGCAAATCTACCTCTCCAAAATGAGCCTCAACTTTCAAAGCACTATGGATTTGGTCAAAAATATCTACAACAGTTTGATTATCAAGGTCAAGGGTTTGGGCAAGCATGCTCAAGGCATCACTACTCCTATTCTAGCAGTTGATAATGTTTATTACCAAGGTTTGAGATTTATTGAATAGTCTAAGGCAAATCATCCGCATACAAAATTTATCAAAAGAAAAGATCTAGATACAACAAAAGTCAACACTAGCATTCCATTGGTTCAAATTTAAGATGATAATGATGAGTGGAACAATATAGGTTATTATGATTTATAAGATACCAAAATTGAATCTAAATATTCAGATTCATAGTCATAGCCATTCCTTCATGCTTCACAATCACACACAATTTCTTTGTTTGATACAGGACACCATGATAGGGAGTCTCTTTTGAGACTCATCAGTTAGTATCATTTTTTCTCGACTGACTTGTACATAATTTCTCAGCTTAATTGTACATAGTGTCTTTTTGCTTACTTATACATAGCTTATTTCAAAATAGCAAAAATAATATAACATTTAAAAATACAAAAACATTCAAATAATTTAACACACCAAAAAAAATTCAACTATATGCATTATCTATGATTTATATTTCTACTACCATGCTAGACTTACATTTTTTTGTTTTATGCTATTATTTGTTGATTTATCTACATTACTATGCTTCACTTGATATTCTTTGAGTGTGTGCAGTGACACCCAAATCCTTGACTGGTTCACTCTACCCATTGAGGGGCATCCTACTCTATATTCAAAACATATATCGACATATCTACCTATCGGGGGCATCTTTTACATGACTACACCATCTAGGTTATGTCATTCCTACACCACACACTATAGTTATCATGTTAATGTACATTACTTACTAGCTTACATAGATTATTCTATCGACACTCACTAATATATATCACTTGTGTGTTTCTTAGCATCTACCTAGTCTTGTACTATATGTTTTGCATACTTTCATTTCTTACTTTGATTAATTAGATGAAATTGTATTTAAAAAATTTGCATGGCTTCTTTTATTTCTTGGATTATGTGATTGTGTTTCTTAGTTCCTATTTTATTACTTGTGTGTACCTTAGGACATTTTCTATATCCTTTGTTTGTACTCTTGTATGTGCTTATGGCCCTCATGCCAATCTTGTTTGTTTGTAATTGTATGTGTTTATGGGTATTTGGACATGCCTTATATGATTCCTTTCCCATTTTGAGTGACATTTACCCATGTCCCTTGTTTTCTTGGCCCCTTGGCCACTTTTTTGTGCTTCTTGCTTCTTGCCTTACATGCTTTTTTGCTTCTCAATCATTTGCAATGCCATGATCCACATCATGCATTATCTTACTTTCTTGGATGCCATGATGAACATCATTCTCCATCCCTCCTTGATAACTAACAATTAACCAAACTTCCAATTTTAGTTTAGTACACTACACATGCTATTACATTATTACATCTATCTAGGCATACCCCTTGATATAACACTCTCTAATACAAACTATGTTATATCTTGAGACATCTTTTCAATTATCATTTCTATAACATGTATTTCATAGCATAACACTCTTACATGGTTCTTTATTTTGAGGGAAATCATTGTAGGGTATTTATTCCTACCGTCAAAAGAGGGGGAAACAAACAAGGGTTTTGTCACAGAGATTAGAGCCCTCTACTGGTCAAAATTTAGTCTTTAGAACACTCAAAACAATATTCAAAATTCAAACCAGGTAGAACAGACCAAAAAAATAGTGACTAATATAGAATAGTGATCAGAAACAACAAAGAAAAAGGGTGCCATATTTAGATTACAACAACAAATAACAAAGTGTCTTATTTTTGGTACTCTTGTCCAAACAATAAAAAACCCATATTTTTTAGAAATAGATAGAAAGGTAAGTTTAGTTATAGTTTTATCAACTAAAGTTCAATTTAAATTAGGTAATTTTAGTATAGGTTTTCTTAAAGAATCCAGATATAGGGGGCATCATGCGTGGCATGATGGATCTCACTTCCAATTTTAGATTGGGAAATTGGTACAAGTTCTAGATTAAAATCCATGTTACAGAAATTAGTGATTAGGGGAAATTTGTGTACTTATAGGAAATTTTGAGGGAAATTTGTGTCCACACTCAACATCACTTAGCATCACACATCTTCATAGGCTTCACCCTTGAAGGTAAGTTCAGGTACACTTTCTAATTTTCCTTTATCCTAGTATTTCACTTTTTTTCATCACTAGAATAAGGGGGAAAAATTTAATAATATGAAATTTCAAAATTGGTAGTTTGAGTGTGGCTTGTGACACCCTATCCATATGTCCATTTTACATACTCTTATGACCCTTCTAGACATCTTTTTTCTCATTGTCAGTCATCCAAAACCTTTTAAACGATCATTCCACCTCAGCCAGACTATATTTCCTAGACCAATCCTATTCCCTTAGGTCTCAAGCCTATAGGATAAGAACACCATACATGGACTATAGCGTTGGACCCTAAGGTGTCCCATTTTTTTTGTTCTTGTCCATTTATATTTTGAGCTAAAATGATCATTTTCATCTGATTCCTATCCTTCATTATGTTGTCCTAGTGTGAATACATCTAAACCTTGACCAATGGTTCCTTATAAAATCCAATCCAAAGTTCATTTACAAAGGAGGTAACAAATATTACAAAGCAAGCAAGAATACAAATAAATCACTAAGGTAGACTTCCCTATTCTTTGGATACAATCACCCAACATAACTACAAACACACTCAAACCCTCATACTAGTCCCTAGTCACCTCAAGCACTCTCAATTTGTCATTTTTTCATCTACATCACACTATTAAACAAAGCACATTATGTGGGAGAACTAAATATGGCTTGATCCTTCTTCGAATTACTGGTATGTAGGTAGCGTGCCCATACAAGGGGTGTGGATTACACGTTTAGTGCATATTACACACTAACCCCCTTTCTCTAAGTGATTAAAATACCATTTTATCAAGAATAATGGAGGGTTAGAGTTTGAATATTAAATCATCTCTAAAACAAGTTTCATCAACAATCAACACTTGAGATTTCATAGACATTCTCATATTGACACAACACAAAAACCTAGAAAGTTTCAGGTCTCGATGACCAGTTTGACAACAACGACAGAAGTGGATAAAAATGTTAGACCCAAAAGTGTCCTATTTTTAGTGTTCCTATCCTTTAATTGAATGAAATCCAAATTCAAGTTCATGATGCTATTCCAGTCCTACATAGCCAATTTCAGCCTCTGTATTAGTCAACTCAACCTATTTTCAGCTAAGTCATTATTTATCCTTATTTATTGTTATTTTTAAAAAGATAAAAAAGAAAAATAAATTATACAAATAAAGACTATATTTATTATAATATTATTTATTGATTTATTAGTTGGGACCTTTAATTAAAATAAGAATAAAACTCCATTATTCCCAAAAAAGTTAAATCAAGTATCATATACTAGTAATACTCTAGTTAAACACTATTGTGTATTTAACTAATGTTATCTATTATTTGAGATTGTGAAAAATTATATAGTACTATCTTTAATTATATCTAACTGAGATTATATCTCAAGAGTATGATAGAGATAGAGATGTTAGCCTAGGTTATGGCATGCGTATTATGTAAAATTTAGCCATAGGAATATAAATATTAGCTATGTAAAATTATTAATATCTATGAATCTAGGCTAAATATTTCTAGAGGGATTATTTTGCACCACTCTCTAACTAATATATTCATATGGCATAATGATATTATTTAGTACATGTGAACCATAGTTGTATAAATATCCATATAAATATGGAAGAAAAGTTTTATACCATTATATCATGGCATATCATGTTTGTATCTAGTTTAGAGCCTAGTATTGGGTGTATTTATATATATATGAATTAAATATGACACATTTGACCCATTATGGTTTTTTGGCATCTTATATATAGAGTTTTGTGTCATATATCTATGCAAATATGTAGATAGAGTAGGGTATTTGTGCATAGTTACATGTATTTATGCATTGGAGTGTGTGGCCATTTGTTTAGATTATGACTATAATAACATCATAGTTTTAGTGGTTATATATTTAAAGAAGATTTAGTGTGTTATATAAGAGAAATTTATTTATTATCAAACACTTTTATTCAAACCATGATACAAATGACTATGTTGTCTTGAGAACCTATGTAAGAGGTTTTGTACAAAAATTTGTTTAGATAGAGATAAAACTTCAAAAGAGAATTACATTGTAAGAGTCCTTCATATTACAAGAATGTCGTTATACCTCATGAATAGGGAAGTTCTAAATATTGTTATAATTATAGGGAATTCTTGATAAGAATCATAAATGAATAGTGGTATAGTAACTACATATCAATGGAGTACTTATATAGTATGGAGTACAAGTACTCATATATACTAATAACAAGGGGCGGTTAATTTAAAAAATAAAGTTTCATAGGGATCTGAAGCCATAACCTTATGGAATAGTCTACTAGAAAACACAATGAATTGTTAGGATGAATGCTTGTAATGGGTTTATGGGTTCTCTATTTCTATATAATTATTATGACTGACTGTTAGTTTGTATATATTCAACATTGAATACTTGTACATGGAGCATGTTATTAGAGTGTTAATATGTAAAAATGCTTGGATATATTTAACATATAATGGTGCATCATGATGCATGCTTACAAGTTATATTTCTTTGAGTGCTAGTATGTAGTTTAAACTTAGGGTATACCTAGGTAGTATAATCCCATATTTGTTTGCTTGTTATTATTTATGTGGATCATTTGATTCTTGAAATCGTAAGTTGGATTATGTGATTTTAAACTATGATAGTATGGGATATCATAGATTAATATAGTATAAATTTATGTTATACCTAGATGGTACATACTATAATCATTATGTTTAGACTTACATCTACGTTTGACTGATTTATTGTATGCATGTTGGTTATTACTGTGAGTAGTGTGTTTTGTAATATTTTGTAAGAATTTTTGTATGTATGCATTAAATATTTGAGAATTTAGTGTATGATAAGATGGAATATTATGTGTTTCATGAAAACTGTGACTTGCTTGTTATGTCTAGTTGTTTGGATATAAGCTTGTGTTTTCATGTAGTTATGACTACTTTATAATGATTGATTGAGGAATATTAGTAGTTATGTCTTAGAACACTAGAATATGGTAATATGGGTTATCATATGGTGTATTTTTTGATGATCAAATACCCCCTATTCCTAGAATGGGGACCTTCCATTCTTAATTTTAAAAATGCCCATGATTCCTAGCATAGGAAAATTTTATGACTGCATATGGAATTGATCTAATCTACCATTAATTGTGATTCTACAGTTTTTGGTTAATTATTAATTTTTAAAATAGGGATTAGTACTCAAAAATATTAAATTTATTACAAGTCTTCCTCAAAATTTTATTCAAATAATGAATTATTAACCATTGATGGTTCAATAATGTGTAGATAGGCTTCGCCAAGGAAGTGCGGTCTAGCTCTTCAATATACATGAATATAACAAGCTTAGATGGACTTTATTAAACTAACCTATGTTGTGTTTAAATCATTTGGTTATGAATTTTTGTGTTTAATTTTTTTAAATTTGCTTATAACAGGCAATGACGTCTTTATAAAACTTAGTTTCTTGCTTGACCTCATAGGATGTCAAATTAGAGTTATAATTTATGATGCCTCATAATATGTCAAATTTTAGACTACAAATTAAAAATGATAGGTGTCCACCTCATCAGACTTCACAATGCCTTAAGTGTTCATCCTACCTTGTGCAAGATAGCTAGAGAAAATCTATCAAGTTCACGAGCTATGTGGCATCATCTAAAGAGATCATGAAGGAACTAGCCATTGGAATTCAAATCCTAGGGCTATGTGTCATAAAATTAGCCCCCATGAGCAAGAACATTTAATTTAAGCTACCATGCATCTCATATATATCCCACTATGATCTAGAATCCCATGAAATGTTACGGTATGTCTCAAGTATGACTAACCAAACCTGAGCAACCTTTCAAGGTCACCATGTATCTGTCTTACATTGCATCCATCCAAATCTCATGATATCTTACAAGGTAAACATCTAAGATCACCTGAGCTATCTGATCAATGCTCGATGGTAAACAACTATTCAAGGCACCTTTTAAAGATAACACTTGGAAGAAGAGCAAACAAAGGCCCACAAGAGAGATGCATGTCCCTTTTGGACCTTTATGATAATGCCACATGTCATCCCTAAATTATTTCTATTCGAGATCCACTAAATCACCTTTGAGAGAGATGAGTGTCTCCACTTGAGCCACATGATTAGCACCAAGTTGCTGATAGTTTTTTGAAAGCCTTCTTAGAGAGACACCTGAAAAAAACATTATGATTGCCTCTAAGAGAGACACTTGGTAAATAAAATCTTTGATTGCTCATGAAAATGATGCATGGCACTCCCATGACTAATCAAATTATAAGGGCACCACCTGAGAGATCACTACAAATTGAAATATGCCGTGATGTAAGGTATAAATGAGTCATCATGCTAAGCTACATTCTAAGAGCCCAAGAGAAATCAAAAGGTGCCATGTGTCTGAACTTTGACCTGAATAAATAGCTTAGTCATATTCAATCCCCACGAGTACCAAGCTACATCTAAGGTGGCAACTAGTTGTCAAATGGTGGTATTATTTAGATTTAAAGCTAAAATTGATGGCAAATAAAAGGCAAATTAAAGATAAATTTGAACTCTGGTATAATTAATTACCAAAATCAATAACTCAAAGCTATTTCAAACATATGAAAAGTTGGAATGTTTTCCATTAAAACAAAATAAACCAAAATCACCATTTACTTTGCATTAATCAAGTCAATATTTCAAAAGGCCACTCATCAAAGCTATTTCTATTTGCATTTTAAGTTATACACTTTTACTCTCTCTGTTGTTGGGGCTCTCCCAAGTCAACAAAGCTCAAGTTTTTTTGTAAACTGCACTCTGAATCACCATTGTTGAAGCTTGATAGTTATAGAAGGATAATAGAAAGATGTTGATTGCTACCTAAAAAATTAAAATAGATGGTACAAGTAGGTCACTCCACTCTAGGTAAAAGAATTTATTTAATAAGTGATGACTTCTTGTTCCAATATGGTAATTTAATTATCTTCAAAGACATTAAATTCATTTTGGAATCTATTATGTCTATTGACCTACATTATAACAACATATAATTCAATGTAGAGGCAACTAGGGCTGTTTAAGAGAATGAGAAAATGCCTCATATAATTCAATTAGCCTCATACATTCTCGCCATCAACACTACCGATCTTCACAAGGATGAAACTAAGCCAAAGGTCATGCCATATGCTGACCTAGTTTACATGATCATTGGGAGGTCAAGATGTGAGGACAAACTATTAAAATCAATGTCTCAAGGGATCCCTATTGCCTTCATAGTAGGATATAGATTTGAGAATTACTATGACTTACCTTCACCATAAATAGACTATAACTAGGCCATCATTGAAATCTAGTATGAGGTGCACTCCTCATAAAAGGTCTTGGCTATATGGGTAACTGACTGAACTAGAGTTATTCTCATGGATGACCAAGGGAACCTACGTATTTATCAATTCATAAAGGGAGTTAAGATTGGCCTCACTCTCCTCAATATAATATTTTGCAATCCACATATTGGCTACATGGACATAAGGCCTCTTTTACTACTATAGATAATCTTGGAGGATCAATAGATTCCCCCACTTAAGGATATTATTACCAACAAACTGGTATATGCTATGAATGACACTTGAAAGAATGGTGCCCCATTATTCATGATGATTTACTTGTATTTTATCTATGTAACTACATAATTAGGTTAAAATTCATAGTCCCTTAAATGACAGGAGGTTGTGTCTCAACTATTCTCTACAATGCACATTCATTGCTTCAGACACAACATTAGAATAATTGTATAAGACTTCTACCCAATTGTCTATAAATCAATCACTGAGTGTGAGATGTAAAGGATTCCCCTAGAACTTAGACACATATTGAGGGACATGGGTAGTTACTAGTTTTACTCAAATTGCATAGTAATTAGAGTAGGAGTGATGGTGGATCCTCTTAGATTATCAAGGTATGTGCAAGTGAAGTAGGCAAAAGAAGAAATGGCCTATCCAATTTTGCATGGAGTTGATGGTATCTTCAAAAAATAAAAGAAGACATTCCCTCACAAGGTTACCTACAAGTTGGGGAGGACTAGGATCACAAAGTGGCATGATGTCATTGTGGTTTCTAGGCATAGGGATTCTTACCTATTGCCTAAGGATGACTTTAGACCTTTGGACTTTAAAAATGTCATTGCCAAATACCTATTTGAATTCAAGAAGGACATAGTAATGGAATATAAGTATTGAGAATAAGTGTATGAATGGATCTACAAGGATGCTATGAATGATGATGTGGTCTTCAAGAATGCAGTCAAGAAGAATATTGAGATAGAGATGAGGCTAGATAGAGAGAATAAAAATGAAAATATTGTAAAGCCTCAGCCACAACCAACACATGGAAGCATGTTTGATGTTGATTATGAGGAGGGACATGAAGAGGAGGAAGAAGATACTGTTCCTCTTATTAACAACATACCATGCAGACCTTCACCTCTAGCCACTTCAAGCAGTTAGAGCTTGCATCCAAGATTTGAGCAATGGGGATCTATCATCCAACATGACCCCTCCAAAGGCCCTACATTGATCTCTACATCTACCATGGGAATTGATATTCAAAGCCTGGATCAACCTAACCCTAATGTCATTGACCTTAAATAATTTCATCAAGGCATTGGGCTCTTAATAGAAGAAGTACAAACATTGGCTGATAGGAACATAAAAAAAGTATACAAGAAGAAGAAGGAGCCCAAATACACTATGAGAGGGGAAATACCTCCTCCATCAGATTCTTAAATGACTATAGATCCCAAAATCACACCTCAAGCTCCTAATGTAAGTACTCTCCCATTGCCTTCTTTCCCAATTTCTAGTACATCTAATTATATTTTTGCTTCTACATTTATTCCTCCTACCATTGTTTCCCCATTGGCTCCCCCATCAATAAGAATATCTGCAATGACCTCCATCCAATCTTCAGTTGATACCATCATGAGCTAAGCTGGTAATTCCTTTGGATTCACCATTTACCACTTCTTTTCCCATGCCACTACCAATATTTCATCTTTATTAGGCTCCCAAAACACTAGTGCTAGCCAAGCTATAAGTTTCACTCCTTCCTAGGGAGCCACTACTAGTGCATCACTTACCATTGGATCCCCTACATTTGGTAGGCCATTAAGGCCCATCTCAAAACTATTTACCATTTTAAATCCACTCAATATCACTATAGCTGTAAAGGCGATTGTGCCTTCAAAACTACCTTCATTTATTCTTAACATGGGCCTTGCAAAGTCTCTATTTAGAATAATTAGGTAAATGGACCCAATGATCTTGCAATTTCATGATATAGCCCTAGCCTCTGCCTCTACCCAAACACTTCTAATGCATCCACCTCCAACAAATACAACACCTACTATTTCCCCAAACTGGGTTAGAGATATCATACAGGTAGATAGATAAGAGAGGCCTAAAGTAGTCATCTCTGCACCTCGAATTGGGATGAGGTTTGATGCTACGACATGCATAATGAAGAGGGTAGTGAGGAGGTAGGTGGAGCAACCATCATCTATCTCAGATATGGCCCATGAAAGTGAAGAGTCCCTCTTCACTTTGACAAGAAAGAGGAAAGTTGGCCCCAGAGAGGTGGATGAATATGTAGAGAACCCTATGTCCATAGTCCAAGCCTAGGCAGATTCCATAGTAGCCTTGATGAATGGGATGTGGTAAGAGTTGAGAAGGTTGAAATAATAGACATTGCCTATAGTTTTAGAAGGTACTATAATTCAAATAATAAATGTTTTTATCAATGTCTTTAACTTGTGCAAATTCATGAAGAGAAGACGAGAAGATGGGACCCTATAGTTTAATGTGGTCATCAAATTTAACTAGAAAATTGCACTCTATGATGCCAAGTTGAAAAAATTGGCTAGAGTTGCAAGGAGTAATAAGTTCTCAGACCTCAAGGTTTTCACACTTGAGGATATCATTCCTTCATAGACCATCTTGATGAACAGGAGAAGGATATTAATGAGGTGGCTGGATCAGGTCAAGGATGCAACTACATCCTTAGAGAAGATTGAATTCAAGATTTCCCTCTTATTGAAATATGTCATGGTCACTAGGGTGACCAAAACTGATGGCACCCTCAAGGATGACCAAGAATTTAGGGCCAAAATGAAGATATTTATTGCAAAGTTCCAACAATACATTACCAAGGCCAAGACATATACATAGGTAATGAACATTGTGGCTTTCACTAATCAAATTGAAGAAGCACTAAGGCTAGTGATCATAAAGCATGGCATGCTCATTTAGGAGACACCTGACTTGTTTTAGCCTATGATCCTAGACTTTGGCCAAATAAACCAAGATTACCTAGCCTATGCATAGGTTTAAACAAAGGAAGAGGTAGAGAAGAAATAGAGGCAACAACAACAAGCATCTCAACAACCTTCTTCAGGACCATGAGTAATATTTGGCTTCATTTTATAAATTCAAAATTAGAATATTCCTTTATAACATTGTAGCCACTTGGCTATATTTGAGTGCCTTCTATGGCCCACATAAACTTGTTTTAGGCAATTTTGAAGCCTACAAATAGGTTTATTCCCCCTCATTATAATCAGGAACAATTGTTATGAAACTAATACATAAGAGCTAAGAATTAGAGAGATTGTCTATATGCTTGATTGTGTATTCTATGATTTCTACTTCTCACACTTTTAGATGACTAATGGTTTATTCTTGCTGACTAATGTGGAAATGACATTCAATATATGCATATGTTAGCTTGAGTTTAACACTAGGCTGACAAGTCTGCTAGTATATGTGCTCTATTTTCATCTCATTTGTAACTAAATATGCTATGCTATTTACTATGATTGAGTAATTTTTATGCAACATATGCTTTTATTTTCCTTTGAATCTTTAACTGCATTTATTTAGTTTTGATAATACACTGGAGTTGGTAAATGCTAGTTTTATATGTCATTGTCATAGAAGTATAAAGAATTATCACCTTTGATCATTTGAAGAAAATTACCTTTTCTACCTTACCTTTCTCACCTTTGGATCTACTCATGATTCACTCTAGTTTAGTTCATCTAGAAAATATCCATGGTTTGTTTGTGTTTGGGTGTTAATTGGAAAAATTTATAACAATTTCAAAAATATTAGCATGAATAAAGTGTCATTATATAACATTTGTTGTCTCTACAACAAGTTCTAGTTATAGAATTATAAGTGGTGGCCATATCTCTATTATTTGTGATATTTCTAGTAGTGGAAGTATATAAAACTCTAGCTCCAAGTCTTCCAAGACTTAAAATTGAGTTTATGACTTCCCCCTATTCCCTAGTGACATAGGGAGCACATTAAGTGCATCAATAGGAAGGGAAAAATCTAGCGCTAGAAGGAGGGACTCTATGTAATTACTTTCATGTATATTTAAAATTGTAGTGTACTTCCTTAAAATATATGCATAATTGTTTCAAAGTACACAAATATTTTTAAAAAATACTAAAGATTTGCATTCTTTACATGAATCTTTGCATTCTTTGAAATATTTCATCAAAGTTAGTGTTCATTCATATAAATTTGGTAATAACCTTGATAATCATCTAAATTTATGCAAAGATAGGTTAAATACCCTATCCTTTAGGCATATTGAATGTTTTTGGTAACCTTTCAAAGATTGATGGAAATTTGGTAAATAATTTGTGTATTTGTATGAATTTATGCAAAGATCAATCTCTAAGACTTTGCTTGTATTAAATCTAGGCATTTATGATCAAAATTACTCTAATTTTCTCGATTTTAAGTAAACCTTTGCATAATTTTGTGCTAAAATATGTTTTGACAATTTTAAACACTCTCAGATTGTTAAATAAGGCATAAAAATGATTTGAAATGCTTGTCTCACACTAATCTTTGTAGGCTAAAGTACATGACTAACAATATTTGTGCAAGTATTGAAAACTTTAAGGTTTCAAGGCTTGGATCCTTAAAGATCAAGGTAAATCTATTAGATCTAGTTTGTGAAAGGCTTTTTATATAATAGACTGATCAATTTTTGTGATATTTGACACTTGGGAAGCTATATTTGAAGTTCCTTTGCTCTTAAACCTATTCTACATCCTGGAGTTGCCTAAGATTAGAACTAGGTCTCGATTTGAACCTAAATGTCCCTTTAACATTCTTATAAACCAATATAAAAGTTAGAGTAGACAAAATTAGGCATAGGAGGTCTAAGACCTAGCCAAATTCCCCATATAAACTAAATTTACAACCCCTCTTACCAATCATGGCATGGTTAGCTGGCTCATCCATCAATGTTTCTAGAGCTATGCATGATTTGTCAAGGAATCTAGAAAAATATTTGCATCCTTTTACCCCCACCGATATAGTAACTATTGAAGAGCATATAAATTCATTTAAGGCATCTTTGAGGCTACTTAATGTGATTCATGATGATGCATCTTGCCATATCTTTCCCTTTACATTTTGAGACACAACTTATGATTAGTTCCTCAACTTGATGGAAGATTCCATCATAGGATGGGGTTAGTTTAATGATACCTTTATTGCCCAATTTAGTAGGGTATTAATCCCAAGAGTGTCTACCAACAATTTACCACCCTCAAAAGGGACATAAAGGAACCAATTAGAACATTGAATGTAAGGTTCCATAAGATGTATACCCTAACATTCCCACCCTATAAGCTGATAGACAATTTGGATTTATAAATCTACAAGAATGCCTTAGACCCAATGACAATTATCTTCCTAAGAAGATATTTGAATACTGGTACATTGCCTTTGGCATATGTTGAAGCCATCCATATTGATGAGCAAATGCACCCGTAAGGTCATCCTGCCTTTGTTGTACCAAACATTGATCTAATAATGCCTACTCTAAATGTCATACCCAATATGAATTAGAATGTGCCTACCTTAATCCAATTACCAATAATGAACTAGTTACCATTAATCCATGTTGTACCCAACCAACAACTAGGATTATTTAACCAAGCAAATGTTAGAGCACATCCCCATAACAATATCGATCAAACACTGGTACCCATAAATAACACTAAAACTCAAACTACAACCCAAAATAAGAACTCAGAGCCTCTAAACAGAGAATTAGATTCAATATAAAAAACTATTCATAAACTCAATAATGATTTCTTAGATCTCAAGAAACATATGGGAAATACTGGCAAGAGTTACAAGATAAAAACTAACTTATACAGATATAACAAACCTTTAAATAGGCCTAACAATAACAATAATCCCCTTTTGATCAAGTTGCCTAAGATCAACATTTTCAATTTAGCCTTACCCAACTAGTGTTGAGTGCATAATACAGCCAGACATGGAGATCTAGACTGTGTTGAGTTATACCATGCATTCAAAGCCATTCAGAGCTAAATGGAGGGATTTGAGATGAATCCCACTAACCAAAGTAATGATAAAGGATCTAATAATACCAATGCTGCATCTAAAAATTCATAAATGGTCCTCATGTTTGAGACCTATGAATTTACCAGTCAAGATTAAAATGAACCTAAAGACAATGTTAAGGAGGTACATGCTTTCCAACAATACTAGAGGAGCAACTATGTATTTAGAAGTAAAGGTTAGAACCCACCACTAACAACTTCCATGCCACCTAATAAACTAGATACACCTCCTAATGGTAGGAGAAACAATAATCTATCACCCCCTAAAGGAAAGGAAAGTCAGCTAATAATAGAAGCTCCCTACACAACATCATAATGTGGATACAACATAGTGGAAGATATGAAGAAGAAACATAAAGTTGTATGAACTTACCCAAATCACTAAACAAATAGATTTGATTTTGATTTCATTGAATGAAAACCCTAGCTCTATAAAAGCTAAACAAGCTCATTCAAATATGGTAATGTATAAGAGTAAGCTTGAAATTCCATCGTTTCTGTTGACTACAAGATTTTTTGGTCAAAATTTCCATAATTGCTTGCTTGATTCTAGTGATTCAACTAACATTATGCCTTCAAGAATTTGTGAAAATTTGGGATTAAACCTAGTCAAATTAGAGAAGGTAGTGGTGTAGTTAGATAAATCAAGAATGAAAGTGATAGGCAAATTGTTAAATATACATATGCAGTTCGCTCATGAATCTAAAATCCAACAGTTCATCGACATTTAAGTCATTGACATACTTGAGGCTTATGGATTATTACTAAGTCATAATTGGACTAAATATTTGAATGGATATATGTCCACTAATTGTTTTCACATGTGTCTGCCTTGGCGTGGGATTCCCAATCAGATCAGGATTGATCGAGAACCCAAAATAAAATACATGATTATTGAGTATAATGTCAAGAATGAAAAGATAAATTACTAATCCTCTAACTTAGGTGTTTAAACTTTGGAAACCACTTAATTTTTTAGAGATGAAAAGGTGAAAGAAGAAATAAATGGTCCTTAGGCATTGCACTTTGATGGTGTGTGATCTAAACAAGGTTCTGGCATTGGAATTGTAATAAAAAATCCTGAAGGAAAAAATTATCTAGCTTCTTATAGATTAAAGTTCACTTGTACTAATAATTTAATAGAATATGAAGCTCTTATTTTAGGACTTCAATTTGTGATCAAATATAAGGTAAAATAACTGTTAGTCTATGGTGATTCAGAGTTAGTTGTTAATCAAGTTAGGAGTAGATATCAATGTAAGATTTCTTGTTTAAGAAAGTACAAATTTAGAGCTTGGGATTTATTTGAATATTTTGACTCATTCAATATTGTTTTTTACCCTGGGAGCATAACCAATTAGTAGATGTTCTAGATTTAGCAGCAACAAACTTGGTTCCTCTAGAGCCTTTGAACTTGTAGGAGTTTATTGTATAAATAATTTGACACCCCTCTACACTAGAAAACATCAATCACTTCCAAGTTTTTGATGATGATAAGTAGATAATTAATTTCATGAGTAAATTTAGCATGTTCAAATCTCACATTATTGATGAACATGACAAAAGTTCTATAGAAATTTCAAAGGACAATGAAGAAGGAGTAATCCAACTCAAGGAGAATCGAATACCCAAGGTCATGATCTCATTAGAAAGGATCTTTGACCTGGATAGATAAAAAAAAATGAAGATAAACCACCCAAGGTGAGTAGAAAAGATTATAAGCAAGTCAAGTTGGGGATTCTAAGAATGAGAAAAGTCTTAGCATTGGTTTAGTTTGCACTGATCAAGAGCTGAAGGAAGCTAATACCCTTTTAACCATGTTCAAAGATGTCATTTCTTGGTAATATGATGACCTTAAGATATTTTATACGAGTGTGATTACTCGCACTATCCCCTTGAAAGAGGCCTGCAAACCCTTTAGGCAAAGATAGAGGCAAGTGAATCTAGTGCTAGAACCACTGATTTATAAGGAAGTGAAAAAATTGTTAGATGCAAGGATAATATTCCCTATATGGCACTCAACATGGGTTGCTAATTTTATGCCAGTCCAAAAAAATAGTGGAGAAATCAAACTTTGTGTCAATTTCATAAAATTGAATAGATCCTTGGATAAGGATAATAATCCCTTGCCATCTTTGGATGAGGTCATTTAGTTGGTAAGTGGATCTATTATGATGCCATTCTTTGATGGCTTTTCAAGCTATACCAAGTCATAGTGAATATGAATAACATAATGGAAACTACCTTCACCATCAACATGGAAGTAATTTTGAAATAATAAATAGACCATGCATTCTAAATATTAATTAGTAAGTGCATCATTATATATATGGAAGATCTAACAATTTTTTCTAAAAACAAAGGTGATCACTTGATGCATCTAAAACAAGTGCTAGAGAAGTGTAAGAGGTATGGAATTTATTTAAACCCCAAGAAAATTATCTTTTATGTAATTGAAGGTAAAATTTTAGGAGATGTAATCATCCAGGAAGGTATGACTATTGACCCTGATAGGATAAATGCAATTTCAAAGGTAGAAGTCTCTAATAGCAAAAAAGAGTTGAAATCCTTCTTTGGAAAGATTAATTTTGTAAGAAAATTTATCTCTAGTTGTGTAGAGATTGTAAGACCACTCAACACAATATTGAAGAAAGATGCAAAGATAAAATGGACTGTTGAAGTAAAGATAACTTTTCAAGACATTAAGGATGCCTATTGTTTAAGTTCATATTATGATAAGTCTTGATTTTAGAAAGAAATTTTATCTATACTCTTTTGCTTATAATCACATTGTTACAACTCTCTTAACACAAAAAGAGGATGACAAAGATCACCCATAGCCTTCACAAGCACTAATTTGAAGAATGCAGAGCTTAACTATCCTATTCTGGATAAACAAGTCTATGTACTAATAAAGACCATCAAGAATTTTATGCACTACATCTTGAGGAACAAGATGCATGTCATAGTGTTTGATCTAAATGTCAAGTTGATTCTATGATAAAATGAAATTGGAAAACCAAGAGGGAAGTGGATGACTAAACTCCAAGAATATGACTTAAAAATAAAATCTCCTAAGTTAGTTAGAGGTCAAGGTCTAATTCAGCTTATTACAAACACTGATCCATGCATTGATGTTTTACAGGTTGAAATAGGTCAAGTGCCCAATGGAGATTGGTACAACAATATTATTCACTATTTGTTTCATGGAGTGTGTCCTCCACACCTTAAAAGAGAGTAGAAAAGGGCCCTCAGGTTAAGATCATCTCATTTTATGATAAAAAAATGAGTCCTCTATATAAATAACTATGAAATAATCTATTTGAGATGTGTTTTTAGAGTCGAAGCCATGGAAATCATGAAAATTTTACATGATAAACTAAGAAGTGGTCACCCTTTAGGGTGTACCATAACACACAAAGTATTGAGAGCAGGCTATTATTGGCCTACCATATTCAAAGATTCCCATGTTCATGTGTGAACATATTGCCAATGTCAAGTGTTTGATCAATGAGAGACAAAGGTAGATATGCCTTTGAAACCAATGATTGAAGTGAAGCCATTTTCACAATGGGACATCAACTTCATAGGAGTGATCAATCCCAATTCCCTAGTTAGACATAAATTTGTATTCACTACTATGGTTATTACACTAGGTGGACTGAATTAGTAGCCACAACTAACAGTAGAGAAATTGACATCATCAAATTCTTAGAAGAAAATATTATCAATTAGTTTGGGATGCCCTTATCTTTAGTGTGTGATAATGGCACAAACTTTGCATCGGCCAAATTCACTGAATGGGCATATGATAATCAGATAGTCATCAAGTTTGCTTCAAACTACTACCTTCAGGTAATGGAGTTGCAGAGTCCACCAATAAAAACTTGATGAATTCCATCAAAAAGTCTGTAGAAAAGAAACCTAGAGAATGGTAATCCATACTAAATTATGCTTTATGGGCGGATAAAACCAGATATAAATAGGCACTCAAGTCATCCCCATTCCTACTAGTCTATGAGCAACAACCTATTTTTCCTATCATGTTGAAGCTTCCCACTTATGAATTTATGGCTATGTAAATGGAAGATATTGAAAGATTATAGTCCCAAATACTGAACATCATCCAAATGGAAGATGCTAGAGATGAAGAATTAAAGAATTTCAACAAGAATTAAGATGATATTAAGAGATGGTTTGACAAATGAGACAAAGTTAAATAATTTTGAATATTAGACTTTGTCCTACTATGGAACATGGCCCATGAGAAGAAAGGACAACATGGCAAATTCACTCCTCTCTAGATTGGACCATAACAAGTGGCAAAAATAATGGGTGAAAATGCATTCAAGATCAAAGACATATAAGGGAATGAATTAACCCTACCAGTCAATGGGTAATACATGAAACATTACTTCTCTATCGCCTTGCCAAAAAATCTAGAAGGACATTAGGTTTTTTTAGAGTTAGAGTAGGTAGGAGTAAAATAGTTTCATTTCTTAATTTGCTTTCACGTTTTATTCTTTCTCACTTTCTTGTTTTGCTTTCTTGTTGTGTTATTTCTTACTTTCTATTTGTTGTTTATTTTTTGTTGTGTGTTGTATCTTGGTAATAATTCCTCTAGATAAGAATTCTTTGTCTCAATTTGTGTTAGTCTATTCTTAAAAATAGGAAGAAGTGATTGATGGCTTTTAACTTTAGTCTTCCAAAATTAAAAAACCTCTAACAATATTCTAATTTAGAAAATATGGGTGGGGTTAATTAGAAGTTAGTTTCCTCATGAAAATCCTAAGTCATTTTAAAGTTGTAATATAGTTTAGATGAATAAACATTTGTTTGAACTAGAGTTTGAATCTGTGTGGACCATCATACTGTCACTTAAATTCACTAAGTAAATTGCTAGGGTAGAACTTGATATCTAAAATTGAATTACATCTAGACTATGTCTTGATAAAATCCTTACACCTAGATAATTTTGGTTCCCAACCATTCTAGTTTATGAATGTAGGTATTGAAAAAAATAAAAATGATACACCAATGAAGTGAAATCATAAGCTGATTTTAGATTCCATGAATGCTAATTTAGGCAATCTCTACCAGGGATATGGATGCCTAGTTGGGACATACCTCATTCCAAGGTGATGTGTGTCCCCCAAGGATTCATCTGAGGTCACCACATGTCCATACATTGCATCCATCCAAAGCTCACGAGAGGTCGCAAGGTACACATCTGGGAGTACCTAAACCATTTGATCAAGGCTCAATGATATATAACTATCTAAGGTACCTTTTGAATATGGCACTTGGTAGAAGAGCAGACAAAAGCCTGTAAGAGTGATGCATGTCCCCTTTGGACTCACACGATGATGTTTCATGTCATCCCTGCATTTTTTCTATCTAAGATCTAGTAGATTGCCTTTGAGAGAGATGCATGTCTTTGCCTGAGCCACATGATTAACACTAAATTTTTGACAATTGTCAAAAATCCTTTTGAGAGAGACACTTAGCAAAGTAAAGCTATGATTTCCTCCAAGAGAATTACCTAGAAAATAAAAGATTCAATTTCTTATGAGAGTAATGCATGACACTCCCATGAATAAACAAATTAAAAGGGCACTAGCTAAGATATCACTATGAAATGAAATATGCCATGCTTCAAGGTAGAAATGAGTCATCATGCTAAGCTACTTTTTGAGATCCTGTGAGCAATCAAAATGTGCTAGTGTATAGACTTCAAGCTGACTAAGTAGGTTAGTCATATTCAAGCCCCATGAGTACCAAGATGGAAATGAGGTGGCAACCACATGTCAAATGGTGGTAATATTTAGATTTAAATCTAAAATTGATGGAAAATCAAAGGTATATTAAAGCTAAATTTGAACTCTGGTGCAATTAATTACCAAAATCAATAGCTTGAATTTGTTCCAAACATATGTAAAGTTGAAAAGTTTGCCATTAATACGGTATTAACTAGAATCACCATATATTTTGCATTAATTAGGGCAATCTTTCAAAAGGATACTCAACAAAGCTATTGATATTTGAATTTGGAGCTATATGCATTTACTCTCTCTACTGTCGATGCTCTCCCAAGTCAACAAAACTCAAGTTATTTACAAATTGCACTCCAGACTACCCTTATTGAAGCTTGATAGTTGTAGAAGGATACCAAAAAGACACTGATTACTACTTAGAACATTGAAAGAGATGGCATAATTAGGTCCCTCCATTTTGGGTAAGAGCATTTATTTTGAAAATTATGCCTTCTTATTTTGATATGGTACTTTAGTTATCTTCAAAGACACTGAATTCATTCAGTAAGCCATTACATCACTTGACCTACCTTATAACAATATTTAATTCAATGTAGTGGTAATTAGGGCTATTGAGGAGGATGAGATAATGCGTCATATAATTTAATTATCCTCAGACATCTTCAACATCAATTTTTTTGGTGTCTATGAGGCCATAGACAAGCCATAGGTCATACCATGTGTTGAACTAGTTTATGAGATCTTTGGGAGGTCAAGATGTGAGGACAAACTACTCAAATTAATGTCTCAAGGGATCCCTATCTCCTTCATAGTGGGACCTAACTTTGAGAAGTAATATGACTTGCCTTCACCATAAATAGACTATAACCAAGCCATCATTGATAATTGTTATGAGGTGCACTCCCTAGAGAAAGTGTTGGCTACATGAGTCATTAACCCAACTAGAGTTGTTCTCATGGATGACCAAGGGAAGCTACCTATTCAAAAATTTAGGAAGTGAGTCAGGATTGGCCTCACTCTCCTTAATAGAATATTTCTAAATCCACATATTGGTTACATGGACCTAAGGACTCTTTAGCTATTGTATATAATCCTAAAGGATCAACAGATTTCCCCACTTAGGGAGATCATTAGTAACAACCTGATATATACTATGAATAACACTTAAAATAATGGTGCCCCATTCTTAATAATGAGTTACTTTTTAGATTCCACCTATGAAAATACAAAATTAGGTCATAATTCATGGTCCCTTGAGTGATCAGAGGTTGTCCCTCAGCTATTCTCTGCAAAGCACATTCATCACTTTAGATGCAACATTAGAATAATTTCAAAAGACTTCTACTTAATTGTCTATGAATCAATCAATGAGTGTGAGATGCAAAGGGTTCCCCTAGAATTTAGATAAATATTGAGGGACATGGGTAGCTACTAGTTATACCTAGATTACATAGTAATCAGAGTATAAGGAGTGATGGTGACTCCTCTCAAATTACTGAGGTACGTGCTAATGAAGCTGGCAAAAGAAGAGATGGCCTATCAACTTCTACATGGAGTTGATAAAATCTTTAAAAACAAGAAGAATATAGTCACCCAAAAGGTTCCCTATAAGATGGGGAGGACTAGGATCACAAAGTGGCATGATGTCATTATACCTACTAGGCATAAGGATTCTTAGATATTACCTAATGATAAATTAAGATCTTATCACCCTAACAATGTCACTGAAAAACACATCCTCAAATTCAATAAGGGCATAATAATTAAATATAATCAATAAGTGCATAAATGGATATACAAATATGCTATGAATGATGAGATGGTACTCAAGAATACAACCAAGAAGAATATTGAGCTAGAGATGAGGCTAGATGGAGAGAAGAAAAAGGAAGATATTATAAAGCCTCAACTACCACTAACTCATGGAAGAATGTTTGATGTTGATTATGAGGAGGGACAATAATAGGAGGAAGAAGACAACATTCCTCTTATTAAGAATAAATCATGTAGACCTCTACTTCTTGCCACTTCAAATGGTCGGAGCTTGCCTCCAATATTTGAGCAAAGAGGATCTAAAAGCTAACATGACCCCTCCCAAGGGCCTAGATTGATCTCTACATCTACCATGGGAGATGCTCTCTAAATCCTAGATCAACCTAACCCTAATGTCATTAACCTTGAATAATTCCAGCAAGGCATTGATCTCTCAATGGAAGAAGTACAAACACTAGCTAGCAAGAACATCAAAAAAGTATACAAGAGGAAGAAAGAGACCAAACACACTATGAGGGGAAATAAATCCTCTATTAGCTTCTCAAATTATTTTAGAGCCCACAATCACACCTCAAGCTCCTGATGTAATCACTCTCCCACTACCTTCTTTCCCAATTACTAGTATATCTATTTTTGCTTCTACTTCTATATTTTCTCTTCCCACCATTATTTCCCCATTAGCTCCCCCATCAATAAGCACAATTTAAACCACATATACCCAATCATTAGTTGATACTAGAATGAGCTAATCTAGTAATTCCTTCAAATTCACCATTCCCCACTTCATTTCCCATGCCATTACCAATATTTTATCTTCATCAGGATCCTAAAGCACTAGTGATAGCTAGGCTATAGGTTTTGCTCCTTCCCAGGAAGCCACTACTAGTACATCACTTACAATTAGCTCCCTTACATCTAATACAACATGAAGGCCCATCTCAAAACTTTTTCCCCTTCAAAATCCCACTCAATATCACTAAAACTGCAAAGGTGAGTGTGCCTTAAAAACTACCTTCGTTTGTTCTTAACATGGGCCCTACAAAGTCTTTATTTGGCACACTTGGGTAAATAAACCCAAAAATATTACATATTATTTATATAGACCTAGCCTCTACCTCTACCCAAGCACCTCCAATGTAGCCACCTCCAACAAATCCAACACCTACTATTTCCCCAAACTAGGTCAAAGATATCATATAGGTATCTAGAAAAGAGAGGCCTAAGGTAGTATTATCTACACCTCAAATTGGGATGAGGTTTGATGGTAACATAGGCAAAATGAAGAGGGTAGTGGGGAGGTAGGTGGAACATCCATAGTCTAGCTTAGTTATGGCCCACAAAAGTGAAGAGTCCCTCTTCACTTTGACAAGGATGAGGAAAGTTAGCCTTGGAGATGTGGATGAATATGCAAAGTACATCATGTCCACATTCTAAACCCAGGAAGAGTCTATAATAGCCCTGATGAAGGGGATGCATCAAGAGTGGAAAAGGTTAAAATAAAGGGCACTACTTACATTGCCAGAAGGCACTACAATTCAAATAATAAACATTGTTATCAATGTATTGAACTTGTATAGGAAGATGAGACCCTATAGTTCAATGTGGTCATCAAATTTGACTAGAAAATTTCACTCTATGATACCAAGTTGACAAAATTGGCTAGATTTTCAAGGAGTAATAAGTTCCCAGACCTCAAGGTTTTTCCACTTGAGAATATCATTTCTATATAGACCATCTTGATGAATAGGAAAAGGATATTGAAGAGGTGGTTGGATCAGGTCAAAGATCCAACTACATCCTTGGAGAAGATTGAATTCAAGATTTCCCTCTTATTGAAAGATGTCATGGTCACTAGGGTGACCAACCCTGATGGCACCTTCATAGATGACCAATAATTTAGAGCCCATATGAAGATGTTTATTGCCAAGTTCTAACAAGACATTTCCAAAGCCAAGATAACTATCGAGGTAATGAGCATTGTGGCTTTCACCAATGAAAGTTTAGAAAGAGAAGAGGCCATTGAAGAAGTACTAAGTCTAGTACCAACAAAGCATGGCAAGCTCATTCAAGAGACATCTTACTTATTTTGGCCCATGATCCTAGACTTTAACCAACTATACCAAGATTACCTAGCTTGCATAAAGGTTTGGATGAAGGAAGAGGTAGATAATAAATAGAGGAAACAAAATCAAGCATCTCAATAACCTCATTCAGGACCATGAGGAATATTTGGGTTCATTTTGTAAATTCAAAATTAGAATATTCCATTGTAAATTTTAGCCGCTTAGTTATATTTGGGCACCTTTTATGGGCCCATGTATTTCCCCTCTATATGTTTGATTATGTATTTTGTTATTTTTACTTCTCATGCTTTTAGATATCTAATGGTTGCTTCTTGTTGACTAATAACATAATGACATTCAATATATGCATCTATTAGTTTGAGTTTAACACTAGGCTGACAAGTTTGCTAGTATATGTGTTTTATTTTCATCTCATTTGTAACTAAATGTGTTATGCAATTTACTATGAGTGAGTAATTTTTGTGAAACATATGATTTTAGATATATGAATTTATTTTCCTTTGAATCTTTAATTGCATTTATTTAGCTTTGATTAATACACTAGAATTGGTAAATGCTAGTTTTATATGTCGTTATCATAGAAGTTAGAAGAATTGGCACCTTTGATCGTCTAAATCAAATTTTATCTTTTTCCTTACCCTTATCACCTTTGGATATACTCATGATTCACTCTAATTTAGTTCATCCAGTAAATATCCATGGTTTTTTTGTGTTGAAGCATTAATTGACAAAATTTAAAACAATTTCAAAAAGATTAGCATGAATATAGTGTCACTGTGTAACATATGTTGTCCCTAGAATAGGGTCTACTTGAAGACTTCTAAGTGGTGACCATATCTTTTCTATTTGTGTTATTTCTAGTAGGAGTTGTATAAACAACTCAAGCCTTGAGTCTTCCAAGACTTAAAATTGAGTTTATTACTTCCCCCCTTTCCCTAGTGATACAGGAAGCACATTAAGTACATCAGCAATAGTATGTTTGAAAATAAATTGTGGTAGTTGAAATCTACAGTTAATGTGTATTTTACTTGGGTGGTATAAACTACAGTCATTATTTCTAGTATAAAATAGAAAATAATGTAAGATTCATTCATACATTTGACAAAATAAATGTATGCTTTGGTTACTCCTATGTTTAGCATGTTATATGATGTATTTGATATTAGGATGTAAATTAAATAAATCTTGTGGTTGAATTAAATTTGACAAATCTACATTGTTGATACAAAGTAAGGAGTGAGATGGACTTCACTAGCTTACTATTATCATAATGACAAACGGAGGCAATCCGATCAAATGGTGTGTATGAATTTGATTGATCTATAGATCATTATTATTTATTATTCATAAAATTTTGGGCCAAATTATTTTTAGTGAGACATTATCATTTCATGAGTATGATTTACATGTTTGTGCAATATATTGCAATAGAATGGTGTTCTATGATACACTGCATTTTTAGTTTAGAAATCATACATCACATGGGTACTTGCTTGTCTCTTTAGATGCTCACACTGTTACTATCTACTCATCCATGAAAGGAGAGACATTTCATGATGACATTAGTATAGGGCATCATTGGTCCATGGTTGGTGTGGCAAAGCATTCAGATGATACTCTTTCTTCCCATAAAAGTATTACTTATCAAGAAGACACTTGAGATTACCACAGATATTTGAGTTCAGAAACTATGCTCTGAGAGAGCCATGTATCTTATATGTACATTGTATTGTATTATACTTATTATTGAATATTATCATGAGAGTTGTAATTACTTGTTGTTGTATATTGACAGTGGTGGCTGTAGACTTGTATTAACAGTGGTTGAGTTAATATAGTTACTTTTTATACTTGCATTATGAAGTGCTTTCATGATATTAAAGATTAGTGGTAGGTGATGTATTATGATTGTTTACTATTATCATGCTTTGAGTATTTCAGATGGTCTCTATAGATTCTCAAGGTGTAATCTATTTTTGGTATATGTGTTTAATTTTTATAAAATATCACATATTTTTATTTGACCCTAGTGGGGTTGTTACACATTTAATATATACTTAGTACATTGCATCCACTTTCACCTCACTAGTTTCTTCCTTTCGAAAGTGGAACAAAGTTCCAAGTTTTTTCTTCCTTCAAATAAGGAAGTTATTCTATCATTATTTTTTGACATTCATAGTGCTTATAAGTTTGATGATAAGTCTCTAAATTATGTGTCATAATCAATTATGCCAAATGTGAAACATGATAGGGATGTTTTCATTTGACCACGCTTGGATCTCTTGGATCCCCCTCCAATGCACTAGTGAACAATGTGACCCATTCTATTGAAAGGTGTGTTAGTTGTGCATGTGTATTTTGAATGTCTTCTAAAATTGGTGGTGGAGGATCTAGTTTTCCCCCTTGTGGTTCATTATTTGAATTATATTAAATCAAAAAATGAGATTAATCTACATTATCTTGTTCTTCATAAGAGACCTCATAAGTTGTGTCCAAATATATAGAATGTAATGGAGGAGGAAGAGTAGGAGATGTTGATGTGAAAGCTTAGGATTGTTCATCAAATAACACATCTCGCTAGTAAATAACTTTAGTAGTTCCTAAAATAAGAATATGATATGCCTTCACATCTTCATAGTAGTTGAGAAAGATCTTTTCTATTGATTTACACTTTTTATATGGAATGTGTGCCCATGAATTGCATTCAAAAACTTAAAAATAAAAAACATGTGGCTTGATACCAAACCATTTTTTATTTGGGAGTCATATTTTGTACTGTGAATTGGGGAGTGCGCTTTTGGATGTAGGTTACACATTAAATTCCCTCTACCCAATATTGTGGAGAATTTTTTTTGAAATGCACCATACACTTAGCCATTTGTTTTAGTGTGCATTTTATGTGTTTAGCTACATCATTTTTTTGAAGGGTTTAGGGTACAATATTCTAAAGTTGAATGTTTACTTGTTTATATAAGTGAATCATCTGATTGTTGAAAAATTATACTCTATTATCTTTTCCAAGACCTTAAATTTTTCTCTCTGATAGGTTTTCAACAATGGCCTCCAAATTTTTTAAGTACACTCAAAGGCTTCACTTTTATTTTTCAAAAAATAGAGCTAAGTTTTGTGATAGAAATCATCAATAAATGTAAGCAAGTAGTTATGTTTCTGAAAAGAAACATTGGGAAATGACATAAGAAAATTGTGAAATAATTGTTATTTGTCACTTGACCTCAAGGATTTATCTTTGATAAATAGATCCATGCATTGCTTTCCAAGTGCACAACCTAGACAAACACCATCTTTGAAAGAAAATTATTGCAAACCAATAGCCATGTGATGAAAATTGAGGTCCCATAAAGAGAGATAGTTGAGGTGACAAAAACACTTAGGTCAAAATTTTCTCAAGTCATTAGCATGTAAAATCATGACTTGTAAAGGTCGAGTATATTCAAAGTTATCAAATTTATACAATTTTGCTATATGATCAACCTTATAAGTGGATACAATAGTGACTTAATCTTTGTTTTATCTAATAACAACATTGGTAGTTGTAAACTCAATGGTTTTGTCTTTATTTGAATGTATGATCTGATGTATGGAGAGGAGGTTCACAAATAGGTTTAGAAGGTGAACTTTTTTAAATACATTATTATCCATCTCAACTATTCCTTTGCCCTTATCAACTAGAGGACTACAATTTCCCATAAAATTTTATGTATGTGGCATTGGTCAAGATTATCAAACATTGAGCCGTCGTGTGCCATATAGTGAGAGGATATTGAGGCCATAATCCATTTAAACACATGTGATCCTATTATTGCAAAAAGTGTTACTCCTATCTTAGCAAGGAAAAACTACACTTTTTTAATTTCTATGTATAAGTATGACATTTTATTGCAACATTTATGATCAACATGACTCGATTTATTACACCAATGACAACCTCTTGGTTGATGTTGACATTTATTTTTCCATTATCTCTATTTTAAATTAGGGAAGGATAATGCTGAGCCAATTTATTACCCTTAGGCTTAGATTTTTCTTTCCCTTTTTTCTTGGTAGGGCCCTTGCCTTTTCCAAAGTTGGGTTTTCACATTTCATTAGTATCATTAACCACTAATGCATGCTACTTTATACCTTCCGGTTATATTTCCTTTATAAAAATCATTTTTCATGCTCTCTCTGAAGTTTCTTACATAACTTCTCAAAATTCAGTGCCACATATGTAGATTCCATAATATTGGTGTGTGTATTAGTTAGAAATAAAAACTGATTAAGGATGACCAAATTTAAATAAAATAGTCATAATGAGTTTTTCATCAATCTTGGTTTCACCAATCTCAACTAATAGAAGTCTCATGCACATGACTTGAGTGATTGAGTCCTCAATATGAGGATAGTTGTCTAGGCTAAGAATAATAAGGTTATTTCTAGTTGTCATGCCCTCATCTTACTTTACTTTATAAAAAGTCCTCCAAGGTAGTCTAAATTTCTTAAGGTTCCATAACACTCTAAAAATGAAACTTCAATTCAGGGGATATTGACTTACCAAGGCTCCCTCTAGCTTCACTAAAATGTTTTTTTTAAAAATCATTTGACAAGATCTAATGGTGAAACTTATTCATTCATTGAAATGCAATAGAGACCCTTTCGTAGAAGCACATAAATAATGCATAATTTCTAGCTAAAGTAGTTGGAAGTTAAGAGGATTATCTTTTATATGCCATTATTAGCACATAAACTTGAGTGAAAATAGCCAAAATATTTTTGTATGAAAAATAATTTTGACAAAGTGTTGTGAAAAAAAAAAACACGTTAAAATAATCATCTCAATGTGAAAATCACAATGAAGTAATTATCTTATGGTAAAAAAAATATGAAAAAAGTACTTTTAGGACTACAAATGAAAAAAAAATTATGTAATTTTTTATTTCAAAACATTGAAATACCAGTTAAAATGATCGTCTCAAGGAGAAAATCACAATGGTACAACCACCATATGGCCAACAAAAAAATTGTACTCTTTTGATCCACACAATAATGCTAGTTTGTGGCCTTCCCACATGGATCAATTTTTTTTTGAGAACCCTGTTTCTGTCAGAAAAAAAATCCTCTACTTTGTTCTTTCATTGTTATTATCTAAAAAAATAGAGCCCCAAATAAAGATACTGAAATTCAATCTAGATAGGGAATACTACAACTAAAGCTGAATAGAGATTATTACAATAATGCAGATCTACCAAATGTAACTAGAATCATTTGAAAAATATTAGGATGATGTATGTTTGATATGTAGGCTCTTTGTATATGAATCCAAAATTATTAATAGTGAATATAAAAAAAAGGCATTGACTATAGAGGTTTCCATCATCTCACAATCATACTATCCCATCTCTAAGGTATGTAAAGAGTAACTTCTTGAGGCTAACCACTTATTGATGCATCGTATAATTAAATAGTTGAAAGACTTTTTATTGAACAAATAAAAAATTATGAGCCCTACCTATATATCATGAGGTATGTGGAAACTAAGATATATATATATATATATATATATATATATATATATATATATATATATAGTTGTTTGATGGCTTGAGTATTAGGACAATACTCTTCACACTACATATTAGGTAAAATTGATTATTGTTTTGCTCATAATAACAACACCTATGAATTTGACAACTATCAGAACACAATTATAACCTAGAGGATTTATATGAAATAAATTTTCTTCAACTTTTAGTACCCTACTTTCACTAATTTTTTATCAACCAATATCTCATAAGAATAAAGTGAGAGCATAATATTTGTTAGTTTCAATAAGCCACTAGATCTGGGCTTGACATTTGAAATGCAGAAAATAAAATAAAATGTAGATTTAAAAATTGAAAAGAATGTCAAATATAAAGAAAAAAAAATATACATCTAATTTTTAAACTTATATGGAGAATGAGTTCAAGCTTCTATACCTTTGATAACTTATTAGATTAATAGATAAAGTATAGAAAAGTGTTAGTTACCATAAGATAAACACCCACAATATATACATAGTAAGTCTATGAAATTTTAAAAATAAAATAACATATATTCATTTGAATAGCATAACTACCTCTTTTGATTAAAAGCAGTGGCTTAATTCTACTAGTATAATAGTAAATCTCATTCACAATATATTTCATCTACTACCGTTCTATGTTCTTAAATAGATAAGAAAAGAAACTAAAATTAATGTTAGAGTTTTGGTGAGTAGTTATAAACAAAATAAAATAAAATTATTATTATCATAAAGTAATTTACTTAATTGACAATCTTTTCTAATAATAAGATATGAGTAAGTATACAAAAATTAATGTCTACTCATAAATTACAAATAAATAATGCAACTACATATGAAAACTAAATAATGTATCTTACTAACATTTAATAAATTTAATAAGAAATAAATAAAGAATGAAAAAAATTAATGAAAAGAGAAAAATATAAAAATGATTGAAATTAAATTTAAAAATACCTTTTAAATATGAAAAAAAAAATCATGGGCAGAGCCAACATAAACACTAAATCTATATGCAAAAATAACACAATGTTGAACTATTCTTAACCCAATTCTCCTTGAGGCTTCATCATATGGAAAATACTTATTAAAAATAAATGAAATGAAATTATATTAATTAAATAAAATTAATATAATTTAATAAATATAAAAATAATAAAAACATCTAATTTATATTTTAGTTACATTATTTTTATATTTTTTATTATTGTAAATTTTATTCATTAATGTAAATTAAATATAAGATGTGAGAAGAGAAAAAAAATTAATATAAAAATGAAGAAAATCCATCTATTTTAAATATTTTATAAAAATTAAATTTCTAAAATATAATGTTAAAATTAATAAAAATTTACAATTTAAAAATCAAATTTAAAAGATCTTTTCAATTTTAAGTGAAACTTTTTAATTAACTCTTGGGTTTATTTTAATTAAAATATTAAAAAAAAATCTATTATAATTTCTAAAAAGAATAAACATTAATCTAAAGTTTAATAATTAAAAAAATATATTATAATTTCTAAAAAGAATAAAAATTGATATAAAATCTATTGTGCTTTTTTTAAAGGTTATAATTATAAATTTATAGAGCATACTTTTGAAAGCACGGGAAATGCATAAATTTATAGATCATACTTTTTTAAAGGCCTTTTAAATTTCATAGATGTTGATATTTTTGGCATTGGTGATGATGACATTTAGAGCTCTAAAATGTAAATTCACTTGAAGAGGCCTCTCCATTTTTCATATGGAAATTTGCATGGTTGATATAATGTCTACATAAAGGAGTCTTTACAAGAGATTTAAGGACCAGTCTTGTTTTGATTTTCTCCATTACTGTTTTACGATATGTTTATGGGTTATTTTTTTTTTTTAAATGTATTTTCTTTTACTTAAGCTTATAATGTATTATGTTTTGCATTTGGGCGAGGGCCCCTTTTAAATAAATAATAAATATGTAATGTTATAGATAACTGATGAAATAGGCGGAGGTTATCCTTTCACTTGTGAATGTCATTGTCTTTTAAAAGCTAGAGTTAAATTTAATAGTCGATTATGATGGTAATTTTTTTTTATAACAATTAATTATCAAATATTTTTCAAAAATTCGTAACTTTATATTAATAAAAATAAGAAATTATATTTTGCAAATGTCAACCAACATTTCAAATAAAAAATACAATAAAAGAGAGTGAAGTCTCCTCAATAGAAAATATTCCAAAGGATGAGAAACAATATAAGCCCTTCCACAACATGAGAAGTGTCAGAATAAAATAAAGTGACGACAATTCCTGAAAGCAAACAACAGGGAAGGAAGGTTCAAAAAGTAAGCCCATAAAATAAGAAAAAAAGCACTCAACTCGAAGAAACATAGATGATAAATATAAACCAACATCTAAGGCCCAGAAGTTAATGGGAAATATTTCTCATAAATTCTTCAATCCTGCACTTTTTACCTCTTCTTTCTAACCTCTTGACACACCCCTTGAGAGGGCTCCATCGTGAATATCTACAATTCTAAATTCCAATATTATAAAGGTGGGTATGAAATCAAGTGGACCAGATTCAAATGGATTTCCATCTACTTATCTGAGTCTGAGTTTTCTGATTTATGACCTCGCTTCACTCTCCTTGACGAGGTCCGATTCAAAACAATCCCCATAGAGGTACTTTGATATTCTCCTCTTTCCACCATAGCAAACACAAATTCCTCAACCAGAGTATATGATTCACCATATTTATTCTTTTCTAGTTCTGTTGTATGCCTACTTACCTCCATGTGATCATCATCTTCATCCACTACCTCTTACTCTGAAAAACTCCAACATTTGGATATTGGTTTTCTATTTTTCTAGGAGGATGTGCTCGCGCTTGGGGATAGGAAGCTTATAGGTGATCTGGAAGTTTGCATATACAAAATTAAAATGTTGTATTCTCATAGTCCAACCCTTGAGTGTGTTGAGATTTTCCACATCTAAGTATCACTTTATCCAATAGACCCTTGATAAGAACTATTTCCACATAGATGCGAGCATATGTACACAATCCCACTAATTTTTTCTCAACATCACATTTGAAGCAAGTGCCCAAGAGTTTTCTATCTCTTTGAAAGCATAGCAGAAATGTAGAGGCATATTGGGGAGCTAAACCTAGATTAGCATTTTTGTAATTGAGAAAGTATTAGGGTCAAATTATGGAATCCATGGGTGATGAACAATCCCATATTTCCCAAAAACCAAATACTATATCTGTAAAGACTCTCTGATATACTTCCTGATCAAAAAGATGAATAATTAAAAAGCCTTTGGATCAAAGAGAGGTCTCATAATGCTTTGTCCATGTCGTATGTACCCAATGATACAAAGGTAATGTGGTAGGCCAAAACCCATTAAATGTGCAAATAACTGCTTCATTTTTTGAATTTGATTGGTAATTAATTGCATTCTCAACTGTGATCTCCACTATCTGCACCTCTTCCTCATGCTCCATAATATAACACTAGAAATGGGTGAAGGTTTCAATGCACTAGGTTTGGTAGCTAAAATTTTCACTGCTTCTTTAAAAGATAAAAATTTAGAGGTTGAAGAAAATCATGAACCTGTAGCTTTTCCACACATTGGCAGAACCAAGAAAAGGATGGAAACCTTGCCTATAATGTAGCTCAATAGAGGAGTATGATCCTCAAGTTGTTTTCCCTCATATAAAAGATGTTGTTGATATGTAGGGATCCCTTGTGTGTGTTCTATTTTCCACTTTAGATCAAACAAATGAGCTATCAATTATGCCTAAAATAAAATGGTTTTGTTGGAGAGGGATGAGAACATTAGTAGATACCCTATATTATTTTAACCACATTTCTTTCTTGAAGTAAATTTGTCAAACATTTGGTAGACTTCCTCAACCCCTTAGTGTTATAATTGTGAAGCAAAGCTTGAATCGCTATAATGGTACAACCATTCATTACCCATGCCCTTATGCTTCTTGTCTTCTGTCACACCCCTTTCTTTGCTTATATGTGATGCCTCAGCTCTGATTTGGTCCATGATGGCATCCTCGTCCTAACCCATACAATCCTTCCTAGTTAAAATAAAATGCTCCTTGAACAACACAACTGCTACAAATATAAGGTCTTTGTTACTAAATTGATAGCCATGTTAGCCCTGGATGCTCATCTTCACATAGTGAGCTCCTTTGATCAATCCATGTGCCTTGATAGTGCTCACCATAAAACACTACAACCTAAATGTCATATACACTTTAAAGCACATGTGCAAACAACCCACCCGTATCAGATTATCATGTGTCTGGGATGGCCTCGTCCATATGTGCACCCATCCTCACTCCTTACATGCCCATCCTCCTATATCTTATGGTATTGTAATTATTTATTAAATATTATTCTTCAAATGTTATAATTGTTTAGTAAAAATATCAAAGATTGAATATATTTACTAATATAATTTTTTAGAATTTTTTTTAGTTTGTCAAAAAATTTAACCTACTTATATTCAATATAGTTTAAATTAAGAAATAAAATTATAAAAATAATTAAATATAACCATTAAATTTAATCCAAACACTAAAAATAATCATTAAAATATGATATTACATACTTTTGAATTCTATTAATTTTTGAAGTACTTTAATGGTAAAAGTTTGTACTCTCAAAATGCTCTCCTCTTACCTTTTATAAGAAACTATTCAAGGTTCTTAGGCTTACATAGTTTTTTTTTTTGAATTAAAGTGTTTATTGTTACTCCTTTATTCGTTGATAGCATTATTTTGATATGTCACTTAGAGAAAAGACTTTGAACATAACTAGATATTATAATAATAACCAATGTTATTCATAAATACTTTAATAAATCTAGGGAAAAAAAAATGGTTTTTTATATTTTTTTAACTAGGTGTTCATAAGTATTTTATAATGGTAATAAGGATAGAGTGTAATGGATTGAAATGTTTATAATTATGTTTAATTTTAAATTTATTATTTATTTTAATTTCAAGTTTAAATTAGATATTTATATAATTATCTTTTTTCTACTAAAAATGTTAATGAAAAAATATAATATCCTAGTTATATGGTGAAGTTTGGAATTTTATTTTTATTTTTATTTTTAGCCTCATAAAATGATGTAGTTAGATTGATACAATTTATCATCATTTATAAAAATTTTGTAGAAAAGATAATTTCATTATTAATAAATGTGATATGTGAAAATTCAAAAATAAGAACCTTTAGATTGATATCTGTTAGTATATTGTAGATAAATATATTTAAGATATCTATAATAGTTAAAAAAGAAAAGTAAGCATGCCTTATACATAAAGGTGAAGGGGTTAAGATGATATCCTCATATATATAGAGGTTATTTTTATTGGACCCCACTTTAACTTAATATCAATAATAAATTATAGATTAAAGAGAATAGATGCTCGACCATCGTAAGAAATATTGCATCAAATTAAATTTTAGGGCATCTTGACAAAGATTTAACTTTTACACCCACTAGTCACACAACCTACTTTCTTTTATGGGGTTGAGGTTTGGGAGCCTTACCTTGGAAAAACACATGGATATCAAATAGAGAGTGTTTTGTCTTGATGATATCCAAACATCTGCATTTCAAAGGATCAATTTTGAAATCTATCTTTCTTATCGAATTCAAAGTGACACAAATTTCTATGATGGTTTCTATGTAATGACTATTATAAATAGGTTTATATGGATAGAAAAAATTCTAACTATTAACTTTAGGTACTCATATTTCACATTTTTTTATACTGAAACCCTGATTTTACATAGATTAGGTGTACATAATGCTTCTTTGGCTTAGGTGCCAAGGACTAAGGGGTATCCATTACGCTAAGTTTACTCAGAGCATGATCCTAGTCTCATCCCTTTTTGTGTCTCCTAGGATTTGTACCTTGGTAGATGGCTAGGCAACACCTTTTACACCATCATCATTAGCATTAAACTACAACCCGCTTGATCATATTTCACATTTAGATCCTTCATGCAATATGAAAATCATGGGACCTAATTTGGATATCACATAACATTTCTTATTACTAGACCTATTAGATCTTGGCATGAGTATGTAACCTCTATAATTTTTCAATAAATTTTCACTTGACCTCTTTAAGAGAGAGATAAACATTGCCATCCGAGATAAGAATTATAAAGCTTAGCTATAATCCATGTAGCTAGAGCCTTTAGAGATTTTTTCCTCAAAGCTTCAACGTAATTATAATTTATACTTTCACTTTGAAGGTGGATTCATTTGATGTCTAGGATACAACAAATTCTGGTTAGATTTTAGTTTGAGAGTTACTTTAACTAAATTTTTTAATAGTTTAAAGATTTTACCTATAGATTTTGAATTAATATAGACCACCACATTAGATGTGAGAATCGTGCTTGTCAGTGTCATTCCTTAGTATTAGAGACTGACGGTCATTTTGTATTTATATGATCTCCTTACTATGAGATCAAAAGACAATTATTTTTCCTATTTTAAGACACATAATTCTTTAAAATCCTTTATTATATACAAGGATTATAGATGCCTTTCATATTTATAAAGATGTTTGACCTAAGACACCATTTAGCTAGAGACAAGGCCTCCAATGCAATCCACACTAGGATGATTACATATTTCTCCCATCTTATTAGTCCCAAAGGGATACTATACCTTTCACTTTACTTTAATATTTGATCAAATAATGTATTGGTTATGTAGTGAAATGACATTATTTTGTGTGTATAATTTTTAAAATCCTTGTCAATAGTTAAGATGCTCATATTTAATTGAAAATTTAAAAAATTACTATTTATTTGACTTATGATCGATGCAAAACATTTGAGATCTTATTGCGCACTTCATATTTTTTGAGGAGTAAATTTCACCTTATTTACATGTGAACTATCTGTAAGTACATATATCTATGGGGATCAATTTAAGTCACATTAAATCTGCATGCATTGAGAAGGTGAGCCAAATTATTATAGAGGAGGACAAGGCCAACCATTGGGTTTATAATATAGTGAATGTGCAATGCAAAAATATAGATTGTTTTGAGACCTTGTCCAAGTTTAGCAGGTCTATAAAGCAAATGAAAATAAATATGCCCATGTTTATAAGAAAGGTTAATATTTATATGGAATAACTAAAAAAATTGTGGAGTGGAAATCCAATAATCTTCCAAGCTAAATCTTTAGCTATGTGTGTTAGGTTTTGAAAATTTATGATACATGGATAAATGGAATTGTATAATTGGAAAGTGAAAGAAAAATTGCCTTGGAAACACCCATTGATTAAGATACTATCCTTTTATATGTTTTTTTTGGGGCTTTTGGATTTTTAGAGGCCACGAGTTCAAATTTTAGGATGAGTAACTTGACTCTTGAAAATCCATGTTGTAGGAATTTTTTAGGGTGATGATAGGTCGTTAATCAATTATTATTAGAGGCATTGCCTTTAACATCAAGGTTGTTATAAGATAATGCTTTTGTTGGGTATTTGACATGTATCTTGGGGTTTTTTTTAACTTTTCATCGTATTTCATTATAGGATGAGAAGGAAGAGGGGAGTCAAGTTGGCAAGTAGTTAGCTGGTGTTCAACATATATTCATGGAGTTGAATCTAGTGAAGAATTTAAGACCACAAAACATTTTATTGAGCCTCTAAATAAGGATTAACCTGTCAAATGTCCTCTTACTTATCCATATATTATTCATGTAAGTGAAATTTTCATTTTTTAGTGTTTGAGATGTGGGATATTCAATAAGATTTTTCATTGCATCATTGTTTGCATTATATTCTGAAAAATGGGTTTCTTAGTTTTTGAAGGGTATTATAGATTTTTTAACTTGTCATTATGTTTCATTGTAGGAGGAGAAGGAGGGGGAGTACTCTAGAAAATATTTAGTTGGTGTTTTGGCATATATTTATGGAAATGAGTGTACAAAATAATTTAATATTGTAGAACACTTAATGGGGTGTTTAAATAAGGATTAACATATCAGATTCCCATGTAACGAGCCAACTATTCTTTATGTAAGTATGATTATCCATTTTTAGTGTTTGAGATGTGGGATATTGAATTAAAATTATAATTATAGTGTTGTTTGCATTATAACCTACAAAAATGGATTCATTAGGTTTTGACTTGTAGTTATCACTTGTCCAAATTCTTTGATTAGATTTATAGACATATCTACTAAGGTGGTATAAATATTTAAAAAAAAATTTACTTTGACCACAATCATATCAGCATGTGGTAGCATGATATCTTCATGTTCATATGATTATAGAGGAAATGCAACATCTCATTTATATTTTTTTGTATCAAACATAAAGCATTTTTTTTAATTTTCACACTAGTGGATGCTTTGTAACATGTGCATTTTCTAAGATGGTTAAAAGTGTTTACATTTCAGAGATTTTGAATTGACCTAGAAAAGAGTCTAATTAGTGATCTAGTTAGTTACCAAGTGATATTTCCAAATAACATGTCTTCTTCAGAGTTTATTTTTATATAGATAGTGCATTTTGGTTTATTTTTGTTTACTATGGGGTTTTATGTTTGTAACTCTCTAGTTTTTATTTTCCAGAGTTGTTTTCTTTTATTAAGGCTACTAGATTTAATTATGTTAGGTTTGTACTTCTTTGCAAAATTGACTTATTACGATCCTCACTATGAATAAAAATTCCTCTTGTGACCTTAAATGATCTTTGATCATCAAATTGGATGTGAATTTGAATTAAGTAGATATATGTGTGACCAATTTATAAAATTTTATTCTATCTGTTGATAAAATTTAGTGTGAAACAATATTAATTTATATTTTTAAAATGAAAATCTATATGAATGAGAGTCTAATCTATGATTTATCCTTTATTTTTAGTTATGGTTATCTAGTTACTAGTTAACATGAAAGTGGTTTTGTGACTAGATATGGACACTAATGTGTTATTTATGTTCAAGATGGATAAGTGAGTCCTTCCCAATAAAATGTTTATATCAACTTTTTTGGTAGGGAAACATGTTTTGGCTTAAATAACTTAAATATTTTTTATAGTGGGTAGAGAGTTTAGAGAGGATAACAATAATTAGTATACACTAATTGTTAATCCATTCATATTCAACAGCTAGAATTTAATCCACACATAACAATATATAATGAAATTTCATATTTCTAGTGGAAGTTTGCTTGGTTAATTTTATTTATCAATGCTCGATCCAACATGACATTTAAAAAATGCAAAAATAAAGTGTGTTCATTGGAATTAATGATTAATCTACATGTTATACTCAAATAACATTAAATCTTGGAGTTTTCTCTCAAATAGCTTGTAACTATCATAAATAAATAAAGTATTTGTATGCACACAAAAACAATGCCATTTCATTGATTAAATAAAGTATGATTTAATTAAATGTTAATCAAAATGAAAAAAATATCTCGTTATTTGACTCGTGGTTGGTACATTTATTTTTGAAATCTTATTACAAGCTTCATGTTTTTCAAGGAGAAAAAAAGGTGTGGAAATACATATCATTTTAGATGTCTTGTGAAGAAAATAACAATAACTATGTTCATATTTATAAGGTATGTTAAGATTTATGTGTATTAATTACAAAATTTGTGGAGAGGGAAAGCCAATAAAAATTGTTAAGTAAATCTGTAGTTGTGGATGTCACTATTTTTACTTGATTGATTTGAGTTTCTTAATTTGTGTGATTTTGTCCTGGTATGTTGAATTGGAATATATTTTATCCATATAAATTTATTTATTTATGTATACTTATGATGGAAACATGCAATGGTTGGTCAGGGTCATAGACAATTTGAAGGTTTCAAGAAAATAATTAATCTAGATGAGTAAAATTTTATCTTTATATTATATTCCGTTAATATTTATAAGGTTGATTATATGAAGGTGTATAATTATCTAAGAATTTTTAAAACAAAATATTTAAAAGACAACTTAAATTGTAAAATTATAAATACTGAAAGTAAAGGGCACTTGTAATGATTAATGTTATTTTGATTACAGGTAAAATCTAATAGACTTGATTGATGAAATGGGTCATGGAGAGATTTCAAGGAATATATTTTCAATTAATGTGAATGATCTTAAAATTGACAAAGATGGATTTTATTATGAAATAGAAGCTGGTGATTTCATGATACTAAAAGAGAAATTCTATGTCAGTCCTTTCACATGTTATATATGTGAAAAACAATTTAAAAATTAAAAGCTTCACAAGTATTTTTACAAGCTTAAGAATTGTTTCAAATAATTATTGGATTCAAAATCACTTCAATATTATTAAATAAAATGCAACATAAATATGAAGTTAAATTTGTCTCATGGTTAGCATGGGTGATTTGTAAATGACTAGGCACAAATTTATGAAGGTTTGCAGTTGAATTTTAATACATTTATACATGATTATTTAGAATTCATTCTTAATGTGTATTTTGAATTTCATTTGTGGAATGGTATTGTCACCATGTGTTTGGATGTGGAGAAAATTAAGAAAACTTCTATAAAATTTTGACGAGCAAGATAATGGATTTAGCTACAAATACAGTGTTGATTATAAATTAATATAGATTAGAAGAATAATGTTTGTTATGAAATTCATATTTATTTTTAATATGCTCTTGTAAAGCATGAAAAAACATCACTAGAATCCCCATAGGGGATAAAATTTATAGCTCTATTTCCCTATTCATAATTCCTGGGCATTTTGTTGTAAAATACAATCAATCTATAGGACCATTGTTCAACAATATTTGTAGAAACAAAAAAAACATAATATGAACAATTAAAATGTAAGTGGTTACATCAATTGTAATTGTCAACCCATATCTTTATATTTTCTCTTGTATAACTATGTAACATATCTATTCATTGAATAGTTTGTTAGATGACAGAGTCTTCTCATTAACACATCTGATCTATCTGATTATTGTACAAAACTTGCATAATATAATGTTGTATTTCAATTATAGATTATTATACTATTGGTTGTATATTCTAATTAATTTAAGACTATGTATATTTGTTTCACTCTATCATTCATTATTTTTTTTTCACACGTCACATTATAATCCCCCAAGCCATCTATGGGACCAAATCAAAATATCTATCTTTGATTCAAATAACAAGTTAATGCAAGTGGAATTAAAAAAATTTCTAACACGTTTTTTAGGGTCTTAATCCCAAACCATTTCAAAAGGGAAACATAATGCAATTTAAAGTGGATTATTTTTATTTAAAATTTAAAATATTCATCCTTTATAAGATAAATATGCATGCTTCATAAGAGAAATAAGGTTAATAACAAATATTAGTTATCACACTAGTGACTTTAAAATAACATAAACTCCAGCTTTAATACGATTTAAAACATAAATAAATGTTATAAAGTACCATAAAAATATGAGAAACTCAATGAATTATGAAATGCTTTTTTTTTTTCTTTTGATTTTGTATTGGTAAGTTTCAAGGCTTAAACTCAAGTCCATGATTACTAGGATGCTGGAGTTCAAATTTTATCTTAGATAAATTCTTCAGTAGGGAGTACACACTTATTTTTGGAGGGAAGATAATCATAGTGACCTAGTAATTACACCTAACTAGTGGAAGAATTGAATAACCTATGCAAACTTAAAAATCCTAATAGTTTTTCCTTTGTGTACCTAAAAAGAGGGTTTTCCATGCCCAATTGGGTGTTGACGCTAACTATAAGAATTTAGGATGGAATAATTTAATCAATTAAAAAATTGAACACATATTAAAACCAAAATTAAAATTATTTTTTGAATAAAAAACATTATTTTTATTCCATGCCTTTATAATCAAGATCATCACTTATTAAATGATTAGTAAAACCTATTTTTTAGAGCTATTGGAAAATATTCATTCATTTTATATATATATATATATATATATAATTTTTTTAGTATGATTCATATAAAATATTTTGATGAACATTAGAGTATAATTCTTATCATTTGGTATGTGTATAAGTATGCATTATACTCATTTTGTGTTACTAAAGCATATGCCAACATTGTGTGGTCTAACATTAGTTATCATGTTCATAATGTTGATATGATTTATAACTCACACATCAAGTTGATTGGTTTTTATCCTTTCATTTTAGGATCACCAAAATTTAACCAAGGAATGATTTTCATGTTGTGATTCTCTTATGTAATTTTGATGGGATACCAAGGACCAAACATTGTACATATTACCAATTTTGAGAAAACTTTCCCTGTGATCAAACTTGTCTATGAGCAAATTAGTCCCCTAATTAAATTTATAACTAAAATAATTTTGGATATGCATAATTAGTCTATTAAAAAAGGTGAAATTATTATTGAAAACATAAAAAAATAAAGCAAGGTAAGGCATAAAATATATATTTCCTAGATTTCATACTAAGGATGATTTTGCTAAAGAAAATGCTTCATAAGATATACTATATGCAAGCCAATGTTCATGAAGTTAAATATTCACACAAACTATTATAAACATAGAAAAAATTTAAGAAGTTTTCTTTGTGAACAAATTTTAATAGCATCACATTCATATTGATGAGCTACCACAATGAATTACTCAACAACACATTCATCCATGATAGTTAATGTAAACAAAACTATCTACTAAGATGACCAAATTACTTAATTAGTCAGTATAATCCATCCAAAAGAAATCAATTGATATCATAAAGTGAATACCAACAACTTCAACATCGATAACATTAGTCTAGGAATTAAGAAAGAAAAAACTTGACAAAATCATGAACATCTCAAGAGATTTCCAAAGCTTGCTAAGTCTCAATAAAGTATTCATATTTCACAAGGTTTATAATGATTATTATTATATAATAGATAGGAACCACCTCATCTTAACAATACAATAATTTACATGTGAAACAAAAACTTCTATTTATAGCCTAAAATCTAAAGCATGCAAAATAAAAGTATATTTCTATAAAATAGATAACTAAAAATAGTTTTGATCTTAAATCATTTTTAATTTTATAATTTTGACAAATTTGGAGTCACTACTATTGAATTTGAAGTTATCTCTTTCTATCTCTATAATTCTTGAGCACACATTTGATAATATTTGCCAACTTTGGAGACATTAATAATAAGAGTTTTGAAAAAATGTTTTGCCTAAGTGACTTATGTTACATGGTTCATAAAGGGACCCATTCATCATCTGTTTAGGCTATTTTAATCTTATCGGTATCACAAATGGTTAAATCTATCACAACTAGGATTTCACCCCTATTTTCATTGATGACCTTTTACATAAAACTTATCATGAAGTTCTCATGATACTGTGAGAATGCAAGATTTAACATGAGATTATTATTTGGAAAAATCATTAAAGGCATATAAGCTTGTGGAAATAAATTTATAAATTGATCCTTAAAATCATTAACATGATAAATTACACAATTCATATCCCTATTCCACTCTTCTAATGCAAATCTCATGTATGTGGCAAAACATTAACATAAATTCAAATCAAAGATACTTATTATCCTAATATGTGGAAAGAGGCCTTTATTGGGTATAAAAGAAATATTTGTCAATTAATTCACCATGTAAATAGTCTCTCCTAAATATTTTTGAACCTTATGTTATATTATATCACTATATAAATTTTCTTTCTACAATTTGATGAGTTATTTAAATAGTGAATCTCGAGCTTTTAAAACTTTATCAATGATATTATCAGGATTAAAGGCCTTAGTCCCAATATTTTATATTATTTCCCTTTTCTCATACCCTTAATGACCTAATTTATTATCTAATGTGCATATATAACTACGAACTCAATATCCTCAACAATTTCCTTATCATTGTTTGAATAAGCTAGGGTCCAACAGCTTATTAACTTTTCCTCTTTCTCTTCTTTATTAGAGATAATAATTTCTCTTATGTTTCACACAAGGTGGAAATACCCTCTTGTGTGATCCTATTTATGGTCACTCTTTTGATTTTTATAGATTTTTTCTCAAACTTGAGCTTAATTTTGGATCATCATAAAATCATATCAAGTCTTTAGGATTTAACCATTTATAGTCTATCAATCAATGAATTTTGGTCTTCTCCTTGTCTGGTTGAGATTTGAATACTAGGAACTACATGAAAGGTTTATGACATAATGGGAGTGGTAGTGGATATTGATGGTGGTGTGGTTTTATAAATACGAGAAATTAAAGTGACTATTATAACTAAATTTTGCACCCTAGGAGAAGGTTGTTCATACCTCTCCAAATTTGGTTAAACATGGGATTACCTCTAGACTTGTGGGTTGTCTATAATAGGGGTAAAAATCTAAATTAAAGGGATATATCTCCTTGATGAATCACTTAGGATGACAAACTACTTTATTTATTAGAAAAGGAAGAAAGAAATGAAATAATCCTAGCTACAGTGGTGATGAACCAAACTCTGTTGACCACTACCACAGATGGCACAATACACTAAGACCTACATGACAACATGAACATACACACATCCTAGAATGAACCTAGTACATCAATGATTTGTATAAGGATAAGGCATTGTAAGGCTAATAGGGAAGAATAATTACATTTTAAAACCCATAAGAGACTCTTGATGACACCAACTACATTCTACAATAGAGAAATAACCACATGAGGAAAGATAAATAGGAGACAAACAAGGTGATATACATCTACACTTGATGAGATCAACCATTTAGAGATTTATCATTACATGTATTCATATAATGAGGTAAAATATCATCTATTTTATTATTTATAGGTAAAACAAAATATTAGGGCTTCACCATACCCAGGTGGAGGTTATAATTAGTAGCAAGACTAGTGAGACACTGATTTGCCTATAGGCAGTTATAATCAAGCTCACATAAACAAGCCTGACAGGATGAAAGATATCTTTCCAGATGAATTGTCACACTAATTTCATAGACTATCATTTAAACATGGGCTTGATTGATTATTGAAACTTGATTTGAATCCTCTCACAAAAAATGTGGGAAAAACCAAAAGAACCAAGATCAAAATAGGATTAGGTAGGATGACTAAAAATAGGCTTTGGTCTAGATAGGAATGGAATGATAGGATGGATAAAATGGTAAGAGGATTTTTGCCCAAGCGATAGGGTGAATGGTAGGATACTCGATAATGGAAAAAGGATATGTAACAATAATAATGGTATGATAATGTGAAATGGTACGATACATGTTGTTGGCCTGGGTGTGGTTTTTGATTTTGTTGTTCCTATTGATGGGGAGATGTATGTCCTAATCCATAAATGATACAAATATAATACTCGATCATGTTAATTTCTAACCCATACCTCATTTGAATAGCTACTCTATCAAAAATGGCTTGCATATTTGGTTGTTGAGAATGCTTTTGTGATCTCCTTTGGTCATTGATTTTGATTCCTTCAAACATCGAGACAAGGTATCTTTTTAGCCTTTGCAAAGGAAAGTGTGGCCATGGATGGTAAACAAGTAAAAATAATGGATGGTAGTTTTTATTGTGAAATAGAATTGTTGATGATATTTAAATGTATAATAGTGGGAAAACAAATTAAGATCAAGACTTTTAGTCACATGTAATGTTGCTGATACTGGATTCAACATAACTTTAGTTGTAGCGGGGCCAAAGACTTTTTCTCTCAATAGGACCATCATATTTTTTTGTTGTTTGGCCCTGAGAGTAGCTACCATCTGATTAGGTTTTATATAAGAAGCTATTTTGATTTGATCTTTGATTTTGTATTCATCAAGTAGTGAATAACTTTTGTGCTCAGCTATTGGTGCCTCAAAGAGGGTTTCACTATTGAAATTGTCTTGATTGTCCCATAGCACTTTTGAAACATCTATAATATCTAATCCAAAATCATAATCTACCTCTTTATCTCATCCATATCTATCAAGATGAGCTTACCCAATTACGTAGCACACATGGTGACCCTAAGGGCAAAACACTGCAACAAGTTGACGTTCATGACAACCCAATGTTACATGAACAATAGGAATGGAATAGAAAATAAAAAGATAAGCCTAAGAATCTAAGCACAAAGAGCTTGATAAAATACCAAAATGCTCCTATTAAAATCCTCAAAACTATAAAATCAAAAATATAATCTACTTCTCAAGATATTAATGAATTAATAAAATGTTCTAAAGATTCTATAGAAGAAAATAGCCCTAAAGAAGTTCCTCCTAACCAAGGATGTTTCTATGCCAAAGAACAAAAATAAATCATCATCTTAGTAAACATCATTGATTCAAATAATGTTTTATTAACCCAAGATTGTTTAATCAATACTGGAGCAAATATGAGTATTACAAAGCATGAAGCTATCCCAGAGTACTGTGGCAAGATGCTTTATTGTATTTTATTGCTGTCAATGGGTCAAGGACTACTATAAATAAATTTGTTCCTAGGGTACTACATGAATAAAATGTCATTAAGGCATATGTAAAATTATGGATGTTCGATAAGATTTTGATAGCTATTATTTTAGGAATGAAATTCTTGACTCAATTTATGCCTTATACTATTGGCAGCAAATACTTGTCTTTGAGCTTCTTTGGTAATAAACACCAAATTCCTAGAAAAACCCATGCAACTATAACAATTGCCACAAGACCCCATGAAGAAGAAGATAGAAAACTACAGATGAAGATTTACAGGACAATACAAGATTTTGAAAAGAGAAAAGATATCCTGACTATTGTCATAACAAAGATCAAAGGATTTTGTGATAATGATCCTATAAGGTTTTGGGATAAGTATAAATATACTATTTATCTTGATCTAAAAACTGACATTGATCATACCCAAGGTATCAAATCTAACACTATCCCTTTCTCCCCTTCTCAAGTTAAAATAGGAGAAGAAGAGATCAAAGAATTATAGCAGAATGATTTGATGTAGAAAAGCCATAGTGAATGGGTTTCTCCTACATTCTATGTGAATAAACACTCAGAATAAAAAAAGAGGGAAAATGAGACTAGTAATAAATTATAAAAAGCTCAATGATTGGCTTATACCTATCAGACATCCAATTCTTAACAAGACTAATCTTATCAATAAGTTGAAGGAATGTTGTGTTTTTTCTAAGTTTGATTTGAAAAGTGGATTTTGGCAAATTGCAGTAGAACCTAAAGATACTTATAAAATTGCATTTGTCTTACTAGTCTTAGATAGGCATTATGAGTAGAAAGTTATGCCTTTTGGCCTAAAAAATGCTCCCTCTAAATTTCAAAAAAGGATGGATGGAATCTTTGGCCATGATAAGCATTTTTTTATCTATATTAATGATATATTAGTTATTTCAAAAGATTTAAATAGTCATCTTATACATTTGAAATAATTTGCTGATCTTTGTAACCAGAATGGGTTGGTTTTAAGTGATAAGAAACTAAAGATATGAAAAATAGAGATTGAATTTATTGGGTTAAATATATGTCAAAAAGAGATTGCATTACAACCCCATATTTTTTAGTCTTTAGAAATATTCACAAATGAAATAAAAGACAAAACCCAATTATAGAGATTATTTGGATCTCTGAATTACTGCTCTTTATTTTATAAAGATCAGGCCAAAGATAGGAAAATACTATAGAAAAGTTTAAGAAAAGACTCACGCCCATGGACTACTGAAATGACATAGACAATCAAAAGAATCAAGAAAAAAGTTAAAGGACTACCAAATCATAAACTGTCAGGAAAAGGCTTAATGATTTTGGAAATAGATGCTTCAGATGAAGCATATAGCAAAATACTTCTGGAAAAAAATAAAGATGGTATAGAAGTCTGCTATTATTGTATTGGAACATGGAATCTAGCTCAAAAGAATTACCATTCCACTAAGAAAGAACTATTAGCAGCCAAACTATGCATTTTCAAACTAAGGATCTTTTTGCTCCCAAAGAAATTCCTCGTAAGGACAGATCTATTACAGTTTGAATCTATCATTAGAAAACCCCACATCCATCAAGTTGGAAACCAGATAATGACTAGATGGGAAATATGGTTTTCTAACTTTGATTTTGATGTTCAATACAAGAAAGGCACTACTAAATTGGTAGCTGATTTGATGTCTAGAGAAGGATCGAAGTGGTATTCTCATAAGTTTTGTACTAATCATGTTTTGATGTTTTAGGGTGATAAATGAATTGATAATTTTGATTATGATACTATTCCAAAAAATCTTACTCAGAAAGAAAAAGAAAGAATGAAATAATGGCATCTTATCCTTGTAGAGACCCAACTCAAAGAACTTCCTGAGCTTGATATTGAAAAAAAAATTGTCAAAATATTTCTTAGTTAATGCCTATAGAAACTTTCAGGATCCTAACAGAAGAAATTGGATTAGATTATATGACATGGATCACATAAATATCAAGATACTTGGAGGACAATTGTCACTTACAGAGTTTTGATTGATCATAGCAAATAATTTTCTATGGAGAATTCTATATCTGTATGAGCACCAATCTACTTACAAGGAGCTTTCATGACAGAGCAACTAATGTACCATATGATCAATGGGAAAAGTTAACTTGGGATAAATGGCTTGAAGAATATGCACCAACCAATTTAAGCCCCTGGTTCAAGATTCTTGTCATTCATGAATAATTAAGTGTTTATGATATTAATATGCTATTCAAGTTTACTATAGATCACTTGTATGATGAAATATAATTTAAGTTCTATTTCAAATATTGTATATATAAACATGAGAAAAAGAAAATCAGATATACATTTCAAAGAAAGTTTTGTGAAATTCCAAAAGATGTTGATACCATATTAAGTAATTAATTTATTGTGGCAAATCCTAGGCACCTTGATAATATCAAAATATTAATCACTGATCTTCATGAATCACATTCATACTCATGGGATGACTATGTCCATGACACTTATCATAGGTATGAATATTTGGATGATATAAGCATTGACATGTCTATTGAAAGCCCTTATGGGAGTCCCTAACAGGAAACATGGATGGGCCCTTTCAAGGTTTGTTCATTGTCCCTTTAATATGGTGATATATGGTGATTTAACTATGAAAGTAAATCATGGAGTGTGATCTAGCTATATCACACCATGTGACCTATGGTAAGGTCTTGTCTTGGCTAGTAGAGTGGGCCTATCCTCTATCATTTATAGCTATGAGATGTTTTCTTTTTATAAAAGTTTTGATCTGATAGGAGCATGTGCTCATATTACTCCATGATTTTTTCCCTCTCTTTTGTTTTGAGTGTTTATTCACATAGAATTTAGGAGAAGCCCATTCACTATGGATTTTTTGTATCAAATCCTTCTACAATAATTATTTGATCTCTTCTTCTCCTATTTTAACTTAAGGGGAGAAAGGGATAGTGTTAGATTTGATACCTCGAGTATGATCAATGCCAAGTTTTAGATCAAGAGAAATAATATATTTACACTTATCCCAAAACCTTCTAGGATCATTTTCATAAAATCCTTTGATCTTTGTTATGATAGAATTCAGGATATCTTTTCTCTTTTCAAAATATTGTATTGTCCTGTAAATATTCATCTGTAGTTTTTTGTCTTCTTCATGGGCTCTTGTGGCAATTCTTACAATTGCATGGGTTTTTCCAGGAATTTGGTGTTCATTACCAAAGAATCTCAAAGATAAGTATTTTTTGTGAATAGTATAAGGCATTAATTGATTCAAGAAGTTCATTCCTAAAATAATATCTATCGAGATCTTATCAAACATCCATAATTTTACATATGCCTTAATTCCATTTGCTTCAAGTATTACCCTAGGAGAAACTTTATTTATAGTAGTCCTTTACCCATGAATAGTAACAAAATCTAATGAAGTATCTTGCCACAGGTACTTTGGGATAGCTCCATGGTTTGCAATAATCATATTTTCTCCAGTATTGACTAAACAATCTCAGGTTAATAAGTCATTATTTGAATCAATGATGTTTACTGAGATAATGATTTCTTTTTGTTCTCTAACATAGAAACATCCTTGGTTAGGAGGAGCTTCTTCAGGGCTATTTTCTTTTATAGAATCTTCAAAACATTGTATTAATTCATTAATATCTTGAGAAGAAAATTCTATTTTTAATTTTATAGCTCTTAGGATTTCAACAAGATGATTTTGGTATTTTATGAAGCTCTTGGTGCTTAGATTCTTAGGCTTAACTTTTTGTTTTCTATTCCATTCCTATTGTGCATATAACATTGGGTTGTCATGAAAGTCAACTTGTTTTAGTGTTTTGTCCTTAGGGTCACCATGAGTGCTACGTAATTGGGTAAGCTCATCTTGATAGATAGGGATGAGATGAAGAGGGAGCTTGCAATTCTGGAATAGATATTCTAGATGTTGCATTCAGGCTTCGAGATCAAATCTGGACACCATATTACAATAGTAGAGTTTAACCTCAGAGTTATCAAAAGAAGATAGTTCTTTAAATTGATTTAATTTATTTTCATTTTCACTAGAATAAATATCATTTTTAGTGGGTATTGAATAGACATCATCATCTAAGTTGAATTCAGAAATAACTTGCATTTCTTCATTAGGAAGTATAGCTCTAATCTTTTTCATATTTTTAGGATACCTTTTCTTATTTGGGCACTTAGGAGCTATATGAGATTCTTGACCATAGATATAACATTTCATAGGTCATTTTCCTGAGATAGTTCTTTTTGGTTTAACATAAGTTTTTCTTTTAGAGAACCTCCTCTTGTACTTGGGCTTGTCTCCAGTTTTCCATTTTTGGGATCTAATCTTTTCTTTGTGGCATTTACAATGAAAATTCTCAAAACCATAATAGTCTAGTGCACTATATCCACTATTTTTTCAAATACTATTATCAATGGTTTTCATTTATTTTAAAGCAATTTGGCCACAGCTTTATCCTTACATTGATTGTAAAGATATGCTTCTATAGACTAGATAATTTGACCTAAGGTCATTTTTGCAACTATGGCTATTTTTCCAATTGTGGCTTCCTTTTTGGTTGCTATATAGGCCAATACTCCATCTGAGATTTCGCTAGGAAGTGCATTCATAAACATGTGTTTAGTTTCAGTCTTTTGGCTCTATTTTGTTTTTCTTGCCAAAGAGTATAATCACACTTGAATCTGTCTAAATATTTCATGTTATAAATCTTCATCCTAATTAATTTATTGTATACAATAACATCATCAGTTACCATGTTGCCATCGTACTCATGAATAATTACTTCAACAAAGTCAGCTATCATGGATCCTGCCACAACCCTTTGGTCTTCTATAAGGGATAACCACCATCCTTTTATGCTACTATCTAGGTTAGCAATTATAAATTCCATGCATTCTTCCTCAGTCTTTTGAAATACAAGTTGAGTTTTTGCCCATCCATAGAGCCTTTCATTTAGAATATGGATTCTATATCTTATATCATTACCTATTCCAAACTAACCATCAATATTGAGTGAATATGGAAGTATAGGAACCTGAGTTAGATCATCTGGCTATCTTCCTTTATTTCGCTAGATATCCTAATCAAGGGCTTCAACACTACCAAAATTTCCTTGGGTAAATGTTGCTCTAATCCTAAGTGTGACTATAGACAAGTTGGATGACTCAGTCTTGGAGGAGTATACTTCTTCCAACCATCTGGGTGTATTGATAAGTACAACCTTTCCTCTTGCACACTTTTTGAGCTAGTGAATACGGACTCAGTCCAATCCTATGAAGCATCCAAGGGATCTAAGACTTATATATTATTAGGGTTCCAATCTAATTCACTAAGTTCATTGAAATATAGGTAAGTGGCAATGAGATTTTCTTCAATGTTCTTTTTTTGGTTTATATCTTCAGATAACTTGACAAATTCTTTAAAAATTTAGTATTTTTATTAAGCCTTTCAAGCCTTTTGTAGGTATCATCAATTTTTTTATCAAATCACTTATGCTTAGTGACTCAATGTTTATAAAGGATCTTAATTATCTGATTTGTTTAGCATGATCAGACACTTGCTTTGTATTTGGCTGTCTTAATGGGATGATCTTAGAAGGGGTGACTTTTCCTAATTTTACCATACTCAGAGGGTTTGTTTTATAAGACCTTTTCATGTTTTCCTACAATTCATGTATCTGAGTCAAAATAAGTGAGGATGATCCTACCAAGGAATCAACCTTTTCTTGAAATTCTTGAATTTTATTTTCAATTTTCTCTACTGTAACACTCTGTTGGTAATTTATTTTTATGACACCTTTTTCTATTTGTTCAAGGTTAATGTCCATTTTTCTAGTTTGCAAGTTTGTACTAGTATTAACACTCAAAAGGTCCACCATTCTTGTGTGGATTACTTTAAGCATATCATAGCCTTGTGTATTTGTCATAATCAATGTTTTCAGATCTTCTTTTATTTCTTCAAGCTTTGTAGTCTCAAGAGAGAGGTATAGCTTTTGATCTAAAAGGACTTCTTCTAGATGTTTTATTATGCCAGTGGCTTTATCTAACATTACTATTTATTTATCTAGACCTTTATTTAACTCAATCAGGCCAGCTTTGGTTGTATTTATCTCACCTTAAATCCTGTCACTAGTATTGACTAGTGGAGCTAGGTCTTGTGTTTGGGCCAATGGTTTCTTAACCAGTGTTCCTACATTTTGATCTAGAAAGCTTCTCATTTGATCAATTTCCACATAAAGTTTATCAATATTTTTTCCCAACTTAGTTAAAGTTGAATTACACTGGTTTAGTTGCCTTCTTGTAGTAGAGTTATGTTTTCCCCTACCTATTGCTTCTATTGGGTCATGTTGCATAATAAATTGGCCATCAGATGTGAATTTTACATATAATTGACTTGGGGGAAATCTTCCCATATTTTCTATAACACTGTATTAGACATTTACCCCATTTACTTCTTTTTCTAAAGTAGTTGAGATTTTCAACTCATCTTTTCTTGGAAGAGATTTTATTTCTTTAGTTGGCTCTATTAATATGCAGAGCATTCTACATTCTCTGGGTATAAATTATACAAGCATCACAATTAGGATGGTTGCGAAAATGATTTTTAGCTAGGTTTACATAAGAATTGTGTCTATTAAGAAAACTATGGTATTCTGACCAATTTGATTCAGAAGCATCAATTTTTTGGCTTGGGAATATTATGGTTTTGAGGGTCTCTAAATTAGTTATAGAGGATTTCTTCATGGACTGAGACCTTTTTAATTTTCTCTCTTTAGGGCATTCTCCTTGTTTTTCTTCTTCTACCAGGGAGATTTTATATCTTCCAAAATATTCTTTTGTAGGAAGAGAAGTTAGCCTAGGAGTGTACTTGGTTTTTTTCTTAGGTGGTCTATAGATACACTTGTTATAACTTGTCACCCATTCTTTAGGTAAGAATATTATCTCAAAATTTATCTGACTGATATTAACCTAGTCTCCTATGGTCTTTGTTCCAAGTATCATGACCATGTTGGCTAGGGATTTTTGAGTATAATTGAAGGGTACCAAAGGATACTTATAGTATCAAAAGACCCTTCAGGTAACTATACTAAAGGGAATAGATATATGATCCATATCAAGGTTCTTAAATTGTAAATTACATTTAAGCATTGTGAGAATAATAGGATCCTCTAGGTTAGCCATAAAATTAAGATAAACCTGACAAGTAACTTTGCCATCATGGAAATTATCATTGATTTCACCAAGCATAGCTTGGGAAATGTTTTATAGCCTACTATCAAAAAGAAAAGACAAAATAGGAATATCCAAACCTTGCCTAAAAAGAGGTACTATTACCCATTCTAACTAGCCAATGTGTACAAAATGGTAGTCTTTTTTATAAAATGTCTTAAAATGTTCCTTAGCTAGTCTATTGAACCAATTACACTCAAGATTTCCTAACATCAAACCTTTAAGAGTAAATTGTTTGAAAGAGACTTCAATCTAAAACTTTTGTTTTAAGAAATTCATCTTATAGACTTCAGACAAATCTAATCTAGGGAGTTCCCAGTTTGCATTTATGGATATAGGAGAAATATATTGGCTTAGATCATGTTCATTATCTTGTCTATTTATAACTTCTGATTTCTCCATCAAATCTAAAAAAAGAAAATAACTTTCACTTTCTTGGTCCATAATGCTTGAAAGATACAACTCTTTTGGAGAGAACTTATCCTTTCTGCCACCTATGCTCATTTAGTTGGTAACTTCCAGGCCTTCTCCAATAGACAATTCTTCAAACAAGGGTTATTAGGAAAAATGGCTTAACAACACCTTGTCTCAACACCTCAACTCTAGGTATCTCATGTATATTCAAGAACTAGATTTGATAGATTATTGGGCTAAAGAAATCTCGAGGAACTTTAGACATAGTATGCTCCCTAAACTTATAAACAAGGAAAGATAGTATTCTAATCAACTTTAAATAGATTGTCAAAAGAGCGGCATGATTTCCATATAGGCTTGAATAAAGAATTAAAGATGATAAGATGACTAGAAATATATATTGAATAGGTAAACCAAGCTCTGATACCAGCAATACCGATTGAACAAAATATAATTATATAACATAGAACAACATTACATAATTAGTGAAGTCCAACGAGATTCTAATCATACATAGTCATAATACTACTGAATCTTCATGATCAATAATCAAAAACTAACATACATTGGTTTCATAGGCTATACACAACACAGAAGGCCAAACAGTTTGAAAACTATTCAACCCTGAGCCAGGTAGTTGTCTGAACTAATACTTAACAGACCTATCCTAAGACTTGTAGAGCTTAAAGACTTACAGAGCTCTCTCCTTTCTACTCTTGACACTCGATAGTAGTGAATTAACCCCAAACTCTTCTTAAATAAATAATTGGGAGATATTTTCCACTGGTTCAAGGAGTAAGTGGTTAGAAATAACCAGAAACCTAGGTTTGTTGGATGACAACCCCATCCAACTAGGCAAAGTGATAAAAGCAAAGATACTTTGGTCATGTCATGCCAAAAGGTGTACTACCCAAGGAGCATCTAATAAATGATAATAGTTTGATAGGCCACCACCACCACATGTGCTACTTCCTACTTTATTAGGATTCCCTACTTGAATCATGGTGTAATATGAGCACATGCTCCTGTCAGATCAAAACCTTTATAAAAAGCAAACAACATCTCATAGCTGTAAATGGTAGATGACAAGCCCATTCTACTAGATAAGACAAGACCTTACCATGGGTCACATGGTGTGATATAGCTAGATCACACTCTAAGATTTACTTTCATAGTTAAATCATCTACGTCACTATATTAAATTGATAATGAACAAACCTTGAAAGGGCCCATCCATGCTTCTTGCTAGGGTGTCTCATAAGGGCTTTCAATAGACATGTTAATGCTTATGCCATCCAAATATTCATACCTATGATAAGTGTCATGGACATAGTCATCCCATGAGTATGCATGTCATACATGAGGTTTCAAATCTAACACAATCCCTTTCTCCCCTTCTCAAGTTAAAATGGGAGAAGAAGAGATCAAATAATTATTACAGAAGGATTTGATATAGAAAATCCATAGTTAATGGGCTTCTCTTGCATTCTATGTGAATAAACATTCAAAATAAAAAAGAGGGAAAATGAGACTGGTAATAAATTATAAAAAGCTCAATGATTGGCTTATACCTGTCAGACATCCAATTCCTAACAAAACTGTTCTTATCAACAAGCTAAAGTAATGTTGTGTTTTTTCTTAGTTTGATTTTTAAAGTGGATTTTGGAAAATTGTAGTAGAACCTAAAGATACTTATAAAACTGCATTTGTCTTACCAGTCTTAAATAGGCATTATGAGTGGAAGGTTATGCCTTTCGACCTAAAAAATGCTCGCTCTAAATTTCAAAAAAGGATGGATGGAATATTCTACCATGTTAAGCATTTTGATATATATATTGACGATATATTAGTTGTTTCAAAACATTTAAATAGTCATCTTATACATTTAAAAGAATTTGTTGATCTTTGTAACTAGAATGGGTTGGTTTTAAGTGATAAGAAAATGGAGATAGGAAAAATAGAGATTGAATTTCTTGGGTTAAATATATGTCAAAATAAGATTGCATTACAACCCCATATTTTTCAGTCTTTAGAAAGATTCCCAGATGAAATAAAAGACAAAACCCAATTACAGAGATTCCTTGGATCTCTAAATTACTGCTCTCCATTCTATAAAGATCAATCCAAAGATAGAAAAATACTACAAAAAAGGTTAAGAAAAGACTCAAGCCCATGGACTATTGAAATGACATAGGGAATCAAAAGAATCAAGGAAAAAGTCAAAGGACCACCAAATCTCAAACTGCTAGGAGAAGGTTTAATGATTTTGGAAACAGATGCTTCAAATGAAGCATATGACAGAATACTAATGAAAAAAAATAAAGATGGTAGAGAAGAAGTATGTTATTGTTTTAGTGGAACATGGAACCCAGATCAAAATAATTACCATTCCACTAAGAAAGAACTATTAACAACCAAACTATGCATGTTCAAACTAAGGATCTTTTTGCTCTCAAAGAAATTCTGCTTAAGGATAGATCTGTTACAATTTGAATCTATCATTATAAAACCCCACACCTAGCAAGTTGGAAACTAGATAATGACTAAATGGGTAATATGGTTTTATAACTTTGATTTTGATGTTCAATACAAGAAAGGAACTGCTAATTGTTTAACTAATTTGATGTCCAGAGAAGGATAGAAGTGGTATTCTCATAAGTTTTGTACTAATCGTGTTTTAATGTTTTAGGGTGATGAAGAATCTAATAATTTTGATTACGATAATTTCCAAAAAATATAACTCAGCAAGAAAAAGAAAGAATGAAAGAATGGCTTCTTATCCCTACAAAGACCCAAATCAAAGAACTTCCTGAGCTTGATATTGAAAAGATTTTTTCAAAATATTTCTTAGTTAATGCCTACAAAAACTTTCCAGATGCTGATAGAACAAATTGGACTAGATATTGTGACATGGATCATAGAAATATCAGGATACTTGGAGGACAATTATCAATTGCAGAGTTTTGGCTAATTAAAGCAAAGATAATTTTCTATGGAGAAGTCTATATCCATATGAGCACTAATTTGATTACAAGGAGCTTTCATGATAGACCAACTGATGTACCACATGATCAATGGGAAAAGTTAACTTGGGATAAATGGCTTGAAGAATATGCACCAACCACTTTAAGCCCCTAGTTCAAGATTTTTGTCATTCATGAAGAATTAGGTGTTTATGATATTTATATGTTGTTTAAGTTTACCAGAGATCACTTGTATGATGAAATAAAATTTAAGTTTTGTTTCAAATATTGTATATATAATCACGAGAACAAGAAAATGAGATATACATTTCAAAGAAAGTTTTGTGAACTTCTAGAAGATGTTGATACCATATTAACCAATGTATTTATTGCAATAAATCCCAAGCACCTTGATAAAATTTAAAGATTAATCCCTAATCTTCATGAATTGCATGCATACTCATGCGATGACTATGTCCATGACACTTGTCATAGGTATGAAGATTCAAATGACATAAGCATTGACATGTCTATTGAAAGCCCTTATGGGAGTCCCTATTAGGAATCATGGACGGGCCCTTTAAATGTTTGTTTGTTGTCCCTTTAATTAAGTGATGTAGATGATTTAACTATGAAAGCAAATCTTAGAGTGTGATCTAGCTATATCACACCATGTGACCCATGGTAAGGTCTTGTTTTGGCTAGTAGAGTGGGCTTGTCCTCTACCATTTACAACTACAAGATGTTGTTTTCTTTTTATAAAGGTTTTGATTTGATAGGAGCATGTGCTCATATTACTCCATGATTCAAGTAGGGATGCCCAATAAAGTGGGAAGTAGCACATGTGGTGGGGGTGTCCTATCAGCCTCATAGCTTTTATTAGATGCTCCTTGGGCAGTATGCCTTTTGGTGTGACACGACCAAATCATCTTTGCTTTTGTCACTTTTCCTAGTTAGATGGGGTTTTCAGCCAACAAACCTTGGTTTTTGGTTGTTTCTAACCAGTTACTCCTTGAACTAGTGGAAAATCTCTCCCAATTATTTATTTAAGAAGAGTTTGGGGTTCATTCACTACCATTGAGTGATAGGAGTAGAAAAGATAGAGCTATGCAAGTCTTTAAACTCTGTAAGTCTTAGGATAGGTCTATTAAGTATTGGTTCAGATAGCTACCTCACTTAGGGTTTAATAGTTTTCAAACTATTTGGCCTTTTACGTTGTGCATAGCCTATGAAACTAATGTATGTTAGTTTATAATTATTGATCCTAAAGAGTCGGCAAGATTATGACTATGTATGGTTAGAATCTTGTTGGACTTCATCGATTATGTAATGTTGTTCTATGTTATATAAATATATTTTGTTTAATCAGTCTTACTGATATCAGAGCTTGGTTTCCCTATTCAATATATATTGTTGGTCATCTTGTCATATTTAACTCTTTGTTCTATCTTATAGGGAAATCATATCACTCTTTTAACAATCTATTTAAAGTTAATTGGAATACTAGCTTTCCTTATTCATAAGCTCAGGGAACCTACTGTGTCTAAAGTTCTTTGAGACTTCTTTGGCCCAAAAATCTATCAGATCTAGTTATTGAATGTACATGGAATACATGGAGTTGAGGCATTGAGACAAGGTGTCATTAAGATATTTTTCCTAATAACCCATGTTTGAATAATTATCTATTGGAGAAGGCCCTGGAAGTTACCAACCGAACAAGCACTAGGTGGTAGCAAGGATAAGTTCTCCTGAGAAGAGTTGCATCTTCTAAGCATTATGGACCAAGTAAGTGAAAGTTCTATTCCTTTTTTAGATTTGATGGAGAAATTAGAAGTTAGAAATAGACAAGAGGATGAACATGATCTAAGCCAATATATTTCTCCTGAATCCATAAATACAAACTAGGAACTCCCTAGATTAGATTTGTCTAAAGTCTTTAAGATGAATTTCTTCAAACAAAAGTTTTAGACTGGTGTCTCTTTCAAACAATTTACTCTTAAATGTTTGATGTTAGGAAATATTGAGGCTAATTAGTTCAATATACTGGCTAAGGAACATTTTAAGAAATTTTATAAAAAAGGCTATCGTTTTATACATATCAGCCAATTAGAATGGGTAATAGTACCTCTTTTTAGAAAAGGCCTGGATGTTCCTAATTTATCAATTCTTATTGACAACAAGATAAAAAACATTTCCCAAGCTATGCTTGGTACAATCAATGATAATTTCCAAGATGGCAAAGTTACTTGTCAGGTTTATCCTAATTTTATGGTTGACCTAGAGGATCCTACTATTCCCAAAATGCTTAAGTGTAATTTACAATTTAAAAACCTTGACATGGATCCTAGATCTATTCCCTTTAGTATAGTTACCTGATAGGTCTTTTGATACTATAAGTATCCTTTGGTACCTTCTAATTATACTCAAAAAGCCCTAGCTAGCATGGTGATGATACCAAGAACAACGACCATAGGAGACCATGTCAATATTAGTCAAATAAACTTTGCGACAATCTCCTTACCTAAAGAATGGGTGATTAGTTATAACAAGTGTATCTATAGACCACTTAAGAAAAAAACCAAGTACACTCTTAGGCTAACATCTCTTCTTACAAAAAAAGATTTTGGAAGATATAAAATCTCCCTAGTGGAAGAAGAAAAACAAGGATAATGCCCTAAAGAGAGAAAACTCAAAAGGTCTCAGTCCATGAAGAAACCCTCTTTAACTAATTTAGAGACCCTCAAAACCATAAGATTTTGAAGCTGAAAATCATTTTGGTAACCATCTTGATTGCGATGACCCACAAAACCATAAGATTCCATGAATAAACCCTCTATAACTAGTTTGCTTGATGAACATAATTCTTATGTAAAATTAGTTGAAAATCATTTTGGAAACCATCCTGATTGTGATGCCTGCATAACTTATACCCAGTGAATGCAAAATGCTCTTCATAGTAATATGTTTAGAGGAGAGCCAATTGAATAAATAAAATCTCTTCTAAGAGAAGATGAGTTAAAAATCTCAACTACTTTAGAAAAGGAAAACATGGGGTAGATGTCAAATATAGTGTTCTATAAAATATGGGAAGATTTCCCCTAGGACAATTCTATGTAAAATTCACATCTGATGGCCAATTTTTTATGCAACATGACCCAATAAAAGTAGTAGGTAGGGGAAAACATAACTCTACTACAGGAAGGCAACTAAACTAGTGTAATTGAGATTTAACTGAGTTGGGAGAAAATATTGATGAACTTTATATGGAAATTGTTGAAATGAGAAACTTTCTAGATCAAAATGTAGGAACACTAGTTAAGAAACCATTGGCCCAAACACTGGACCTAGCTCCACTAGTCAATACTAGTGATAGGATTCAAGGTGAGATAAATGCAACCAAAGATAGCCTGGTTAAGTTAAATAAAGGTCAAGATAAACAAATAATAATGTTAGATGAAGTCATTAGCATAATAAAACATCTAAAAGAAGTCCTTTTGGAGAAAAATCTAGACCTCTCTCTTGAGGCTACAAAGTTTGAAGAAATAAAAGAAGATCTGTAGAAGCTAATTATGACAAAAACACAAGGCTATGATATGCTTAAATTAATCCACATAGGAATGGTGGACATTTTAAGTGTTAATACTAGTAAAAATTTACAAACTATAAAAATGGACATTTGCCTTGAATAAATAGAGAAAGTTGTTATAAAAATAAATGACCAACAGAGTGTTAGAGCAGAGGAAACTAAAAAGAAAATTCAAGAACTTCAAGAAAAGGTTGATACCTTGGTAGGATCATCCTCACTTATTTTTACTTAGATACATGAATTATAGGAAAACATGAAAAGGTCTTATAAAACAAACCCTCTAAGTATGGTAAAAATAGGAAAAGGCACCCCTTCTAAGATCATCCCATTAAGACAACCTAATACAGAGCAAGTGTTTGATCATGCTAAACAAATTAGATAATTAAGATCCTTTATAAACATTGAGTCATTAAGCATAAGTAATTTTCTAATTTTTTTTTATGATACATACAAAAAGATTGAAAGGCTTAATAAAAATACTAAAATTTTCAAAGAACTAGTCAAGCTATCTAAAGATATAAACCCAAAAAAACATTGAACAAAATCTCACTACCAACTGCCTATATTTCAATGAACTTAGTGAAGTAGATTGAAACCCTGATAATCTAGAAGTCTTAGATCCTTGGATGCTTCACAAGATTAGACTGAGTCCCTGCTCACTAGCTCAAAAAGTGTGTAAGAGGAAAAGGTTGTACTTATCGATACACCCAGATTGTTGGAAGAAGTATACTCCTCCAACACTGAGTCATCCAAATCAAATCTTAGAGTGTGATCTAGCTATGTCACACCATGTGACCCATGGTAAGGTCTTGTCTTGGATAGTAAAGTGTGATTCTCCTCTACCAATTATAGCTATGAGATGCTATTTGCTTTTTATAAAGGTTTTGATGTGATAAGATCATATGCTCATATTAATCCATGATTCAAGTAGGGAATCCCAATAAAGTGGGAAGTAGTGCTTATGGTGGAGGTTGGTCAGATAAACTTTGAGACAATCTCCTTACCTAAAGAATCGTTGACTAGCTATAACAAATGTATCTATAGACCACCTAAGAAAAAAAACCAAGTACACTCCTAGGCTAACTTCTCTTCCTACAAAAGAAGATTTTGGAAGATATAAAATCTCCCGAGTAGAAGAAGAAAAACAAGGAGAATTCCCTAAAGGGAGAAAACTCAAAAGGTCTCAGTCTAAGAAGAAACACTCTATAACTAATTTAGAGACCCTCAAAACCATAATATTCCCAAGCCAAAAATCTGATGCTTCTGAATCTGATTGGTCAGAATACCATAATTTTCTTGATGAACACAATTCTTATATAAACCTAGCTAAAAATCATCTTGGCGACCATCCTGATTGAGATGCCTGCATAACTTATACCCAAAGAATGCAGAATGCTTTGCATATTAATATGTTTAGAGGAGTACCAACTGGAGAAAGAAAATCTCTTCCAAGAGAAGATGAGTTGAAAATCTCAACTACTTTAGAAAAAGAATCAAATGGGGTAGATGTCAAATACAATGTTCTAGAAAATATGGGAAGATTTCCCCCAAGGCAATTCTATGTAAAATTCACATCTGATGGCCAATTTATTATGCAAGATGACCCAATAGAATTAGTAGGTAGGGGAAAACATAACTCTCTATAGGAAGGAAACTAATCTAGTGTAATTCAACTTTAACTGAGTTGAGAAAAAATATTGATGAACTTCATGTGGAAATTGATCAAATGAGAAGCTTTCTAGATCAAAATGTAGGAACACTGGTTAAGAAACCATTGGCCCAAACACAGGACCTAGATCCACTAGTCAATACTAGTGATAGGATTCAAGGTGAGATAAATGCAACCAAAACTAGCTTGGTTGAGTTAAATAAAGGTCAAGATTAACAAATAGTAATGTTAGATGAAGCCATTGGCATAATAAAACATCTGGAAGAAGTCCTTTTGGAGCAAAAGCTAGACCTCTCTCTGGAGGCTACAAAGCTTGAAGAAATAAAAGAAGATATGAAGAAGCTAATTATGACAAATACACAAGGATATGATATGCTTAAAGTAATCCACACAGGAATGGTGGACCTTTTAAGTGTTAATACTAGTACAAATTTACAAACTAGAAAAATGGGCATTAGCCTTTAACAAATTAATAAATTTGTCATAAAAATAAATGACCAACAGAGTGTTAGAGCAGAGGAAACTAAAAAGAAAATTCAAGAACTTCAAGAAAAAGTTGATACCTTGGTAGGATCATCCTCACTTCTTTTGACCCAGATACATGAATTGTATCAAAACATGAAAAGGTCTTCTTATAAAACAAACCCTCTGAGTATGGTAAAAATAGGAGAAGACACCCCTTCTAAGATCATCCCATTAAGACAACCTAATATAGAGCAAGTGTTTGATCATGCTAAACAAATTAGACAATTAAGAGTCTTTATAAACATTGAGTCATTAAGCATAAGTGTCTGATCATACTAAATAAATCAGAGAATGCATAATGCTCTACATATTTACCTATTTTGAAAGGTAGTTGTATTTTTTATTCTATTCTGTTATTTAGACTAACTAAATTAGAAGGAATGATTTCTTTGTATCTAGAAAAAAACCTTTGTATATAATTTACATATGGTGGAGAAAAATATGAATTTTACCTTTTATTTTTATTGTATTAAAATAATGATACAATAAGAAGACAACTTAAGAAAACAAATCTCTTCCAAGAGAAGATGAGTTGAAAATATCGACCACATTAGAAAAATAAGAAAATGGGGTAGATGTCAAATACAATGTTACAGAAAATATGGAAGATTTCTCCCAAGGAAATTCTATGTAAAATTAACATCTGATGGCCAATTTGTTATGCAACATGACCCAATATAAGCAATAGGTAGGGGAAAACATAACTCTACTACAGGAAGGTAACTAAACTGGTGTTATTTGGCTTTAACTAAGTTGGGAAAAAATATTGATGAAATTTATGTGGAAATTGCTCAAATGAGAACCTTTCTAGATCAAAATGTATGAACATTGGTTAGGAAACCATTGGCCCAAATACAAGACCTAGATCCACTAGTCAATACTAGTGACAAGATTCAAGGTGATATAAATGTAGCCAAAGCTGGCCTAATTGAGTTAAATAAAGGTCAAGATAAATAAATAGTAATGTTAGATGAAGCCACGAGAATAATAAAACATCTGGAAGAAGTCCTTTTCGAGTAAAATCTTGACCTCTCTCTTGAGGCTACAAAGCTTGAAGAAATAAAAGAAGATCTGAAGACGCTAATTATGACAAATACACAAGGTTATGATATGATTAAAGTAATCCACATAGGAATGGTGGACATTTTAAGTGTTAATACTGTTAAAAATTTGTAAATTATAAAAATGGACATTAGCCTTGAACAAATAGAAAAAGTTGTCATAAAAATAAATGACCAATAGAGTGTTAGAGTAGAGGAAACTAAAAAAAAAATCAAAAACTTCAAGAAAAGGTTGATACCTTGGTATGATCATCCTCACTTATTTTCACTTAGATACATGAATTGCAAGAAAACATGAAAAGGTATTATAAAACAAACCCTCTAAATATGGTAAAAATAGGAGAAGGCACCCCTTCTAAGATCATCCCATTAAGACAACCTAATACAGAGCAAGTGTTTGATCATGCTAAACAAATCAAATAATTAAGATCCTTTATAGACATTGAGTCATTAAGCATAAGTGATTTGATGAAATGTTTTTATGATACCTACAAAAGGCTTGAAAGGCTTAATAAAAATACTAAAATTTTCAAAGAATTGGTCAAGCTGTCTGAAGATATAAACCAAAAAAAGAACATTGAAGAAAATCTCATTGCCACCTACCTATATTTCAATGAACTTAGTGAATTAGATTGGAATCCTAATAATCCATAAGTCTTAGATCCCTTGATAGCTTCATAGCATTGGACTGAGTCTTTGCTCACTAGCTCAAAAGGTGTGCAAGAGGAAAAGGTTGTACTTACTGGTACACTTAGATGGTTGGAAGAAGTATACTCTAATAGTGAGTCATATAGCTTGTTTATAGTCACACCTAGGATTAGAGAAACATTTCCCCAAGGAAATTTTGGTAGTGTTGAATCCCTTCATTAGGATATCTAATAAAATCAAGGGAGACAACTAGATGATCTAACTCAGGTTCCCATTCTTCCATATTCACTCAATATTGATGGTTGGCATGGAATAGGTAATGATATAAGATATAGAATCCAGAGTCTAACTGAAAGGATCCATGGATGGGAGAAAACTCAACAACTTATATTTGGGAAGACTGAGGAAGAAGGCATGGACCTTATAATTTCTAACCTAGATGGTAGCATAAAAGGATGGTGGTTATCCCTTACAGAAGACCAAAGGGTTGTTGTGGGATCTATGGTAGCTGAATTTGCTTAAGTACTTATTCATGAGTATGCTGGAGACATGGTAAATGTTGATGCTATTGAATACAATAAATTATTTAGGATGAAGCTTTATAACATGAAATACTAGGATAGACTCAAGTGTGGTTTTGCTCTTTTGGAAAGAAAAACAAAACAGAGCCAAAATATCGAAACTAAACACATATTTATTAATGCACTTCCTAGCAAAATCTCAGATAGAGTATTGACCTACATAGCAACCAAAAAGGAATCCATGACTGAGAAATAACCATAGTTGCAAAAATGACCTTAGGTTAAATTATCTAGTCTATAGAAGAATATCTTTACAATCAGTGTAAGGATAAAGCTACAACTAAATTACTTAAAAAATAAATGAAAACCATTGATAATAGTATTTGTAAAAATAGTGGATATAGTGAACTAGGCTAATATGGTTATGAAAATTCTTATTGTAAATGCCACAAAGAAAATAGCAAATCCCAAAAATGGAAAATTGGAGACAAGCCCAAGTATAAGAGGAGGTTCTCTAAAAGAAAAACTTATGTAAAGCCAAAAATAACCATCTCAAGAAAATGACTAATAAAATGTTATATCTATGGTCAAGATGGTCATATAGCTCCTAAATGCCCAAATAAGAAAAGGTATCCTAAAAAGATGAAAAATATTAGAGCTATACTTCCTAATGAAGAAATGCAAGTTATTTCTAAATTCAACTCAAATGATGATGTTTAGGGATGAATCAACATGAGGTTATTATTTCATATAGGGTAATACCCCAAATATGGATTTTTTAACTTACTCAACTAATAATTATTTCCCCTTTGGATTTGTTTAAATGCATGGAATTCATCAAAGTTATCTTCATGCTCATTATCATTCTCTAATGGTAATTCATAAGTTTCCAATATTATAGAGGTACCTAGATTATCTCCACTTTATCCTAAGCTATTATCAGGTGAAAGCATTATCTTAAGGTTATCCATATTCTTTTGTAAGGTGATTCAAGCCAATAATAACTCAACACAATATATTTCAACATGATCAACTATTTTATATATCCTACACTAAGTAGGAAGTGCTAAGTCAGCCATATTTATTGAGTTTAAATCATTATTATTTTTTAGTTTATGTTGTAAAGAGGGCTAGACACATTCCCATTATTAGGCCTAGTGTTCCACTATGTATTGGTTAATTTAAAGTTATAATTCCTACTTTGAGGTGGGTTATTTATAGTTTGATTAGTGTTTTGAAGAACCTATCTCTACAAGTTAACCATATCATTGGTCAATTACTAGACCATCTACTAAAAATTTATTACTTTTGGGTTCATTATGAGATGCAATGGGAAAACACTATTCATGTAGCACTATTAATGTGACACTATTCACTAGTACTATTCATGATCACTATTCATGAGTACTATTCATGATGATGTGGTAGATGATTTAGGAAAGTGATATGGCATGGAGAATATTCTCATTCATGTGGAGTGGGGGTACATTTCTATGGAGTCACATGGTGGTGGTCCAACTTGTCTAAAGAAGATACTTTTCCTTTTTAACCTTGCACATGTGACTTGTCTTTCACTATTCATCAATAGTGTTTCACATGTGAAGGGTGGTGCTAACTTTCAAGGAAGATTAGTCTTTAGAAAATGATAACCCCAAGTGGAGAATGTGGTGTAGCATTATTGGGCCTTACTCTTATTTATCATGTTTCATTCACATGGGATGTGGGCCTTAGGTGTTTTGTTGTCTCCCTTTCTTCTTTGAAAAATTTATATATGGTTGTATTCATCTTTGGCTTAGGCTAGGTGAGTTTAGGTAGATAAACTCGTTGACAATCTTGAGGATGCCTCTTTGGCATGTTGGGCAAGTATTGTATGTGTTTTGAGATAACTTGTTGAAGCTAGATTATGTATGAGAGGATTGTTTGTTGATTAATGAGATGATTTTGTGAGAAGATTATGTGTTTTGTAAGAGAATTTGTGAGGTATATGGATTTTTGAATCCATTATGTGGTTGGAGGCTACATCAACTGGTATCAGAACTAAGGTATATGGAGTGTTGACTCCATCAACTGGGATGAAGATGAAGAAAGATAATGAAGGAATGTCATGCTATGTGGGAAAGAGGATTCATAATGGCTCATGAAATGAATAGCTGAGCTAGAGATATGTTTTGAAGTGGAGAATATTGAAGACCCCATAAGGGTGAAGATTACAAGAAAAAAAATGTGTGGAGTACTAACTATGTGTTTGGAATATCACCAAGAGGAGAGAAAGAGAAGAGGAAATAAGAAAGTGTGTGAATGGGAACACATTGTTTCTAAATTGATGGATGAATTTATACACCCAAAAATGTAAAGAGAGTGGAAGGGAAAGCTTCTTGAGATGAGAGAAGACAAGAAGTTCGAAAAGGAGGGAAATTTGAATTATGTTGTAGTTGATGAAGGAGACCCATTGTTTGAAGATGGTGAAGAAGTTATGTGGGATGATGTTGATGAGAGTGAAGATTGCAGTTATGTGGAGTTGCACGAGGAAGAAGATTTCAGCCTTGAAGAGGTGCATGTGAGTGAAGGGAACAACCAAGAGGAGTTGAATGTTTCCATGGTGGAAACATTGAATGAAGAGATTGTGCAAGCTAGTGAACAAGAGGACATTTTGGTGGAGTTTCAACCATGTCATAGAGCTGAAAATGAGTGTGTGGATGAGGAGATTGCAGCTTTGGAAGTGGTTGATTTGGAACTTTTGAGAGTTAATTGTGAGAATGAAAAGTATGAGGAGCTTGATAGTATTGGTAAAGACTTGAAAGTTTATTTGGGAGGAACTTTTGAAGTGATTAATGTGCAAGTATGTGCACATGAAGATAGTGAAAAAGATGATGTTGTGACCATGAGAGAAGAGCTACAAGTGGATATGTTTTGTGTTGTGGAAGATATAACAGGTCGTTGGATGATTAATGAAGAAATCCAAGTGGGCTTTTGGTGAAGGTGGATGGTTAGTGGTAGGTTAGAGCTCATGTGGGAAACTGATATGCATGGTAGAGAATCTTAGAGGAGGAGGTCAGTTTATGATGGTGGGATTCAACCCACATATGAATCTGTTGAGATATGGATATGTTTTTGGTAGATGAGGATAGTTTGTGGTTTTATAAGGATAATTTTAGGTCCAATGCGTAGAAATTGGAAGTGGAGAAGGAAAAAAATATTCTCTAGGTGCACTTGGTGTGTTGGAAGGAGACATCATGGTCATTACCCCTTGTGACCAAAAGAGTGGTTATACCACTTACCCCATCTATGTGATCATGAGATAACATTATTTACCTCTAGTGTTTGACCAGGAGCATCCCAAGGTTCAGGCAATCTTGCATTACCCAAAAATAGAGTGGTGTGATTTTCTTTTTTTAGAATAAATGAAAAGGATAGAATCAAGGAAACTCATGAGAGTTAAGTTGTTTTCAAATGAAGGAGAATGATGTAGTAGGAAAACACTATTCATGTAGCATTATTCATGAGACACTATTCATGGGTACTATTCATAAGTGCTATACATGGTGATGTGGTAGATGATGTAGAAAAGTGATGTGGCATTGATGATCTTCTCACACATGTGGAGTGGGGGTGAATTTCTATGGAGTCACATGTAGGCACATGGTGGTGGTCCAACTTGTCTAAAGAAGATTCTTCTCATTTTTGACCTTGCACATGTGACTTATCTTTCATTATTCATCAATAGTATTTCACATGTGAAGGGTGGCACCAACTTTCAATGAAGACTTGTCTTTAGCAAATGATAACCCTAAGTGGAGAATATGACATAGAATTCTTGGGCCTCACTCTTATTTATCATGTTTCATTCATGTGGGATGTGGGCCTTAGGTGTTTTTTTGTCTCCCTTTCTTCTTTGAAAAATCTATATATGGTTGTATCCATCTTTGGCTTAGGCTAGGCGAGTTTAGGGAGATAAGCTTGTTGAAAAGCTTGAGGATTCTTCTTTGGCATGTTGGCCAACTATTGTATGTGTTTTGAGATATCTTGTTGAAGCTAGATTATGTATGCAAGGATTGTTTATTGATTAATGAGATGATTTTATGAGAATATTATGTGTTTTGTAAGAGAATTTGAGAGGTATATGGATTGTTGAATCCATTATGTGGTTGGAGCTCACATCAATATGACACTCTATTTATTTCCTTCCTATGGTAGTGGGTTAACATTGGTGCAAAAGTGTTTAGAAATTGAAGGATAACTAATTGGTTATTGTTAGGAGAAACATAACTACTTGTACTAGGCATGGTAGCAATATTGTATGTAATAGGAATAAGTTGTTGATTTTTAGGTTGTGGTGATACATGTTTTGGGGGTATGTAGGATTAATTTTTAGGCATGTGGTTCAAGGGCATTGGATTATATATTGGATTCAAAATTGAGTACATAGCCCATAGGATTGGATTCATCAATAGATTGTTCTGCATGAGAGCTTTATTGACCATGAGAATTTTATTATAAGAACCTGATTTTTGTAATGAGAGTAAGGGAATAACACCATATCCTGGAGGCACCATTTTTTATTGAATAATGATAACTTCATTGGACACTAAAGAAATAGATGTAAGCATTTTTGGGGTTCTTCTAAGAAACATATAAGTCATTAGATCTAGAGATATGAAATATGTCTGAATGGTTGTAATTTCTATCTATGTATATGAGTATTTTAATATTTTATATATTTTGTGGAAATAAGTATTAAAAATACTCATGGGCTCATTCAATTCCATATGTGTATTTACAAACTAATGGTATAACATTTCAATATTGATTGGTATTATTTAATAAATACAATATCAATATTAGCCTAAGAAGTGATGGATCCTTACGGGTGACCAAGGTACCAACCATATGATGATTCAACTAAAGTTTAGGGGAATAATTTTTAGGTGATATATTCATGTTGAAATTGAGTTCGTATTAAGGCATCTTTAAAGGTTTGGATATGTTCTTTTGTTGTTCTTACTTTGGCATAAACATACCTTGGATATAAATTCTTAGAGTTTTTAGGAAAATCATGTGTGATTCCTATAATATTTATAAGGTATCTACCTCTTCCTATCCAAGCAGTATTAGCCATTGGTGGGTTGTGGGGAATAACAAAAGGATTAGGGAAATAGACACTACCTGTAAGGGAACTATTGGTTGAATAAATTTGTCTTGTATTGGACTTTCCTTTATCATTTATATCCCTTTGTGAGGAATAATAGTTTAAAGTCATACTCAATAGACTTTGACCTCACAACAATCCTTTTATTTTATAATTTTGGAACATGGTATGTTTTAGTCTAAGCAAGGTTTCTAAAATGTTTAAAGTTCATCCCTCCTTATAGTAACAATCTATTGGTGTGTGGTTTAGGCACACCAAATCTAGGCAGAAAGGGATGCTCAAAGATTGAGATCCCCTCCAACCTTTCCTGAAACAAAGGTTTCAATACTTCTCCAAGGTCTATATTTATTGGATCTCATCATATTTATTTCACTTAGTTTACCATTTTGGACTATTATGGGTTAAGTGGCCTCTACTAGTTTTACTTTAACACTTATGAAAGAAAACTTAGACTATGTTTCTCAAAATATTCAACTCATTCAGATTCAATAAAATACTTCTAATTGATAAAAACTTAATGATTTACCAATTGTATTCAATAGTGCATAAATTATGGTAAGCAAATATTATGCAATTTAGATAGAACTTGAATAGTTGTTTGTAATTCAAGCTACTCTATAACTAATATAAAAAATATCAAAAGATATAGGGAAAGGATAAAGAAAAGATGAGATTGATTTGTATAGGACACAAATTTTATCCTGTTGAGTAGACGAATCCATCATAGAAACCAGTTTCTATTTGGCTAGCATAACACAACCAAAAGACAAAAATAATGCAGGAGTCTACGGACAAGTTAACTAAGAAAATAGAGGGAAACAAAGCCACCATAAATAAATGTGAACTATGAAAATAACTTCAAAAATATTTAAGATATGAGGTAAATCATTTAATATCATTGAGATCCATCATATACTTAGGTGAAATACATAAATATGTCCAAACCACCTCAACTCGTACAAAGGAGAAAGCTAACTAATAAAATAGAAAAAACATAAAGGAAAGGGGGAAAACCACTTGATCTCTTATTTAACTAGCTCTATTATATTAGTCAATAAAATATCTAACCCTTATTCAATTGAAGAGCTAGTCTTTTATAGGAAATTTAATCCCTTGGGGTCCTTACTCAGCCAACCACTAGGTGGTTGAAATAATTCAAAGAGATCGATTTGTTTGAAAATCAAATTCTCAAGGATCATGTTCAATCCTGAGGAAATTAATATCAAGGCCATATTGACTAAGTTTGAATTCACTTTTCCATGGTAGAAAGCGGTTAAAATTCCTTAGAGTGATCAGCTACCCATACTTTGTGTAGTTGTAACCATGCCTCATTAAAGAAATATGTTATCCATCCTATGTTTCTCTCTTAATCCTAATGTGCATGCCATGTCCATGATTAATGCCACTACCTTGTTGGCATTTAATTTTGTGTATTTTGATGAATTGGTCATTAAGAGGCCCCTCTACAATTTGACATTATATGTCAGATTGGACATATAATCAGTTCTTGGTCCTTGGCCCTTTGATAGGCTACGACAATCATTAATTTTAGATCTTGCATTGCTTAAGATGAATTAGCATCTTGACATGGCTATCAAGTTATACTCTATTTCCCTTTTCCATGTGGAAATATTTCACTATTTGGGGATGTTGACATGTCTTTTGATGGTAGAGGCATGCCATACATCCTTTTCTCATTCATCCATCACTTGATTGAGGACCCAAATTTTGTTGACTACTTTATTTCTTAGAAGAGATGACATTTCACCATGTGATTCCATCTTACTCACGTAGGAGCTAGACTATGGGATCTAATTGTATGGGTCACTCCAGGGCTGCATTGAAATGGGAGTTTGCCTTGTGGCATTATCCTACTTACCTGATTGATCTCTTGCTTATCAAAATAACATTGACCATCCTGGGGTCATGGTGAAATAAGATTTTACCATGTGGCATCCTCCTATTCACTGGAAGTTATTAGGCAGGTTCAATGTTTAATGTGATATAAGGAAGTGAAGGGGCAAGATATTGACACTTTCTAGCATCTTAGGAATCTATAAGCTTGGGTTCATAGCCCAATAATATATAGGTTATGATGAATCAAAGAAGTGAGAATAATATAAGTGGCTTCTTCCAATTCATTTTGAAGGTTAGGGAATTCAAAATTAACTAAGTCCCAAAGAGTTAAATGATTAAGCCCAAGCCTAAAAAGCAATGAGTGAATGTTGCGTGACATTTTCAAATAGAGCATCTACACCAAAGAGAAAATTAGTCATTATTATTCAAATTTTTAATTAAAAAATTTAACTTGAAAAAAAATCATAAAGGAAGATAAAAGATAAGCAAATAATTGAATAAAAATAGGTCCCTTTTAAAATTCATAGTTAATCTAGTCCATTTCTAAGAAAATTGACTAAGTCAAAAGATTAAAAAAAACATGAACACTAAATCAAATGACTTGAGAAAAAGAAAACAATCAACCAAATAACCAAGGAAAATATACAAAGAAGAAAACATGAAAAGAATAATTTATAGAATATCTAAGTCTATTTTCAGGTTTTGATAGTTTTGATGGGTGAAACAACCATCAAATTTAAGCTTATATACTATTGATGAGGATGCTAGTGTGTCCCATAGTGGTAAGGCCGTGCCATGTGGTTGTTCTTCACTCATATGTTTTTCAATTATGAATTTAATAATTATCAACTATTTTTTGACTAAGATGCAATGATATTTCACCACGTGGTGTGATCTCACTTATCTGGTAGGTTGGGGGTCTTGGCTCAAAATTTAATATGTACTAACTACTATAGGGCTCTGAGATATTGATAAGTGGTATTATATTAGTTATCTGGGGTTCTATCATTTATTCATGTTAAGTTGTGGAGCTAAAAGCTTCAACTGTTGCAGACATGGAGGAGGATGCTAAAGTTCCAGAAGTACCGACGTCGGCAGTGTAACCGATGTCAGTCACATACAGTGCAGAAGGCAACTGGCATCGGCAGGGAGTTAGCCAACTTTGGTTAGCACCAGGTAGACAGGGACCGACGTCGATCGCCTGTGGCGGTTCTAGAACTGATGTTGACGAATAGTCAGTTAAGTGAAGTGAGTGTTTGCATGTTAAAGGGCTAATTATAGTCTTGAGTTGCGTGTCTAATTATTGTAATTAGAGATCTATTTTTATATGCATGGGATCCTATTTAAAGACCCATGAGGCATGTATTGTAAATTAAGAAGGCAAGTAAAAGCATTGAAGCAAGGAAGCAAGCTCAAGGAGATCTACAAGGTGTAAGGTCAAGGAGATCAGCTGAAGCATTCAAGGAGGGGATAACAACTCAGGTTGTTGAGTTGGTTGTGGTTGAGCAAGAGAGAGAGGGAAGAAGTCCTTGAGGTGTGGCAAGCCTTTGAGGTGGAAGAAGAAGTGGCATCTTATTTATTGTATTTTCTTCTAAGAGTATTTAATACAAGTTTGTGTATTGTCTCTCAAATTCTTTGTTGTTTCAAGTTTCTAGTTACTTAATCATTCTGGTATAATTCCGTGTTTAATTGCTTATAAGAAAAGTAATCAATTGTGCTTCCTTGGAGGGGTTCTTAACAATGGTATCCGAGCTATGGTTTGCAGGGAGTAGGTTATTGTTTGATTATAGGTCATTCTCAGGGGTTTCTGATTGAGTGGGAGTTCAGCAATGGTAGAAGAAAGTAAGCTATGAATGGAGAAGTTTAACGGCAAGAATTATCAACATTGAAAGATGCAGATAGAAGATTATTTGTATCAGAAGGATTTGTACTTACCGTTGGGTGGGGTTGCATGCAAGCCCATAGATATGAAGGATGAAGAATGGAATGTTCTTGATCGGAAGGCTCTGGGATCCATAGGTTGAGCCTTGCATCGTCTATGATTTCTAACTTATCACAGTGTAAGACAACGGAAGAGTTGATAAAATCTTTGGCAAATTTATATGAAAAGCCCTCGACTTCAAATAAGGTATTTCTTATGAAGCAGTTATTTACTTTGCAAATGCAGGAAGGTGGATCGGTACATACTCATATTAGTAATTTCCATGGTTTGGTAAACCAGTTAGCTTCAGTCAATATTGTTTTTTATGATGAAGTAAAGGCTCTCTTAATTTTATGCTCTTTACCTGAAAGTTGGGATAGTTTGGTTATGGCAGTAAGTAATTATGCATCTACTTCTAAAATCTTAAAAGTTGATGATGTTGTGAGTGTAATTTTGAATGAAAAAATACGCAGGAAAAGCATAGGTGAATCATCAGGGAATGCTCTAAGTGCAGAAAGCAGGGGAAGGCAAAGAGAGAAGGTCGAGCAAGGGAAATCAAGGTCGAAGATGGGAAGGAGATCTGAATCCAGAGGTGTCACCTGCTGGTTTTGTGGAAAGAGAGGACACACAAAGAAAGAGTGTTGGTTGAGGGATAAAGAAAATCAACATGAAGGTAATGAAGAAGCAAAGGATGCAGGTATTGTGGCATAGGATGCTCTCATACTTTCTTTGGATAGTCAGATAGAATCATGGGTTTTAGATTCTGGTTCTTCTTTTCATGCATCCCCAAATAGAGATTTGTTCCATGAGTATGTCCAGGGAGACTTTGGAGTGATTTATTTAGGGGATGGTATGCCTTGTCAAATATTTGGCAAAGGGAAAGTGCAGCTAAAATTGTAGATGGACAACACATGGGTGTTGAAAGAGGTTATGCATGTCCCAGTTTTGAAGCAGAGTTTGGTTTCTATAGGAAGGTTGGGTGATGAGGGATGCACAGTAACCCTCACTACAGATTCTTGGAAGGTTACCAAGGGTGCACTTGTTTTAGCAAGAGGTAAGAAAGTAGGTACTCTTTATCTATCTACTTGTATTACTGATTCTACTTCTATTTTATCTACTTCAGCTGTAGATTTAAAGATGTGGCTTAATAGGCTTAGTCACATGAATAAGAAGGGAATGGATTTTCTTGATTCAAAAGGTATGAGTTTAGATTCGAAAGGCATAGATCAAGTTCATTGCAAGAAAAGGAAATTTGATGCTTTTGACAAGAATAGGAAAGCCTTGGTGTTTATGGAGGAGATGAGGGATAGGGATTAGTCACAGGGGCTAAATAATTTTGAGTAGGGTAGTATGGACAAGGTTTTGATCCAAGATGAGCTCGTAGATGAAGAATTCATCACTTATAGGAATACACAGACACTGACGTCAGTCACTTGGAACCAACATCGGTCAGGTAGATACTGGCATCAGTCATGTGTAGACCAGTAGGGTCGGTAGAGTCAGGCAGGAGAAGTCTGACGTCGGTCAGACAGGAACTGACATCGATAGAGGGGACATTGGCATCAGCTAGGGAAATGACGTTGGCAGTCAGGGTCAGTCTAGGGAATTGACATTGGTCAGATGCAGACTGGGAGATGGCCGAGATCGATCACTAAAATGGATGTTGGGCAGACAACAAGCTGTCAAGGAGTCTCAAACGCCCATATGGAGGTCAAAAAGGGTATGTGAACCTCATATTCGTTGTTCACCTTCTTTATTTTTGTTTCTTACTGATGGTCAAGAACCACGAAGATGTGAAGAGGCAATGTAGGTAGAATCTAGAAACAGTGGGAGCTTGCCATGGATGAGGAGTGTGAGTCCTTAGAGAAGAACCAAACAGGGTTTGTTGGTGGAGTTGTCAGCTAGAAGTAAGCACTGGATGAGGGATGGATTCCCAAGTTAGAGAAGAGAGTGGATGGATACGTGAGACAGAAGGCTAGGGTATATGGTCTTGAGTAGGCTCCAGGACAATGGAGGTTTGACCATTGTATTTATCTTTACCAGGTTGGATAATATTAGCTACATTATCATGTTAATGCTTTGTGTGCTTGTTGCAGGGTTACACATACAGGGATTTTCTGAGCTAAGGGTAAAGTTAGTTCAGAGGTATGTCATGAAGAATTTGGGAGCAGCAAAATTCTTTTGGCATAAGAGACATGGAAGATCACAGGTTGATTTTGTCTCCAGTGGGAGTTGTCAGAAAGTTCAGATATGGCAGGGGACTTGGATGATAGGTATAGCATCATAGGTTTTGTGGTGGTTGGTCTTCAAGAGTGATCTTGAAGAGGGATACAGAGCCAAGGGAACAAACTAGACGGTGTACAGGTACAGATATAGTTGCAGCTATTTATCTCCAAGTGGGAGATTGTTAAGTTGTGGAGCTAAAAGCTTCAATTGTTGCAGACATGTAGGATGATGCTGAAGTTCTAGAAGTATCAGCATCGGTAGTGTAACCGATGTCGGTCACATATAGTGCAGAAGGCAATCAGCATCGATAGGGAGTTGGCCAACATCGGTCAACACCAGGCAGACAGGGACTGATGTCAGTCACCTGTGGTGGTTCCAAAACTGTTGTTGATGAACAATCAGTTAAGTAAAGCGAGTGTTTGCATGTTAAAGGGCTAATTATAGTCTCGAGCTACGTGTCTAATTATTGTAATTAGAGATCTATTTTTGTATGCATGGGATCCTATTTAAAGACCCATGAGGCATGTATTATAAATTAAGAAGGCAAGTAAAAGCATTGAAGCAAGGAAGCAAGGTCAAGGAGATCTACAAGGTGTAAGGTCAAGGAGATCAGCTGAAGCATTCAAGGAGGGGATAACAACTCAGGTTGTTGAGTTGGTTGTGGTTGAGCAAGAGAGAGAGGGAAGAAGTCCTTGAGGTGTGGCAAGCCTTTGAGGTGGAAGAAGAAGTGGCATCTTCTTTATTGTATTTTCTTCTAAGAGTATTTAATACAAGTTTGTGTATTGTCTCTCAAATTATTTGTTGTTTCAAGTTTCTAGTTACTTAATCATTCTGGTATAATTCTGTGTTTAATTGCTTATAAGAAAAGTAATCAATTGTGCTTCCTTGGAGGGGTTCCTAACAATTCAATGCATATTAATCATATTGAGGCCATAGAGAAGTGAGTTTTCACCATGTGGCTATTGGAAGTAGCTACTAAGAAGTGGGGATGAATCAGTTGCTTAAAAATAACTATTCATTTCCATTCATCATTCTATGGAGCCTCATTCACATAAAGATCAATGCATAAACAAACAACTATAGAAGCATATCACAAGAGTACACAAGAGATATGTGGGAAACCTTCTTGTCATATAAAACCCACTAAACTATGAACATGAAATAAAGTCCTATAATGTCATGATCCAAATTTTAGTGAAGCACCAACTTCACAAGGAGCTCCAACCCCTACCTAGTTAAGCACCCACTCAACTAGTCTTATGCAAGCTCTATATTGCAAGGAGGCTCCAACCCCCTAGGTGACTTGGCACTAACTAAGTCACCTCTAATCTTTGATCACCTTAGAACACATGTTATTAACTCAACTGATGATGATATCCTTTGTTTTTATTCTTTACCCTTTAATTTCACTCAAACAACCTTCTAGGCTTACTCACTCAACATGGCCCTTCTAGGCTCATTATGTAACAACCCTCCTAGTTGTACTTAGAAAAAGCAGTAATTTAAAAAAGAACTAAATATTGAACATTCATTCAACTATAGTTTCTATAAAAATTTATTTTGTCATAAAATCAGCAACTTCAAGTAGTACAGTTTTAACATTCCAATACTACAAATAATATAATAAAATCTAAGATACAAAAAGTTTACTATCTCAAAAGGAACATAAGCATGATCTATAATTCCCATACTAATTACTAGTACTAAATCAACCAATTTCATGGATTTCTATGAAATTAATTCTACCCTAATATAGCCTAAGGATCTAGACCTAATGCCCACACCACAATCTTGGGCAGCCTACATATCCACTCCTTAAAATCAGGATCTGATGTAGTTCTCCTTTCAAATGTGGTGGTCTCCTCCATGAGACATCACCACCAAAGGGGTTGGTACTCAAATCCAAATAGGGAAATAAACTACTCGTGACATAGGTGAGCTTCAAAAGCTCTGGTCTGTCATCCCATAGCTAAGAGACATACCCTAGCATAACATCCTACTAATCTAGGCTTGTGTGCTTACCTAAGCACTCTCACATAAAAACCTAGATATAAGTAATGATGAAGGAACCTACATTCCTAGTTCCATAGAGAATCACATGCTAGGCACAGAATTAAGCCAAGTACATAATAAAAAGCAAGCCATAAAGTACATATCAATCGAACCTATCTTTTAATTATACTCTCAAGATTGTATGCATACATATATATATAGCTACAATATGTAACACATGGGTATATACATCTAAGCTGAAGGATATTATGATATTCCATATTATCATAGTTTATGATCACTCTACCCAACATTATCAATCTTAACATCTATATTTATTTAGATATAGATTAGGATATAATGAATACAATATATACCAATCGGGTAATTTTCTTACTATAAAACTCTATGACATCCCATACAATCATAGGTATTTGTGTTTAAGCACCTAAATCAACACCAACAATAATCTTACACCCAAATATAATAAATAAAAAAAGTCAGGATTATACTATCTGAGTATACATTCAACAACAAACCAATGAGAACATAATCCCAAGGCACACCTCATGAAGCACTATGCTATTAAAAAACTATCTAGTCACTTTTATAGTTACTTTCTCATAAAATATACTGTATACAGTGTTCATCCTACAAGATGAAACAAACTTGATCTTGTTGATAAGTTTGCATAACAATACTGTGCTACAAAAGGCTATTTGCTTTCACTAGCATTCTAAGCAAAGCTATAGTAAAATCACACTAAGGAACACCTATAAAGTTAGCTTCCTATGTCTATTAGAGTTAGTTTTCTATGCCCGTGCTCATTCCCCAAGGTACCATACATATATGTTATGTCACCTACATACATAGAATCAAGGCTAGATGTAGTTTTACTAAAACTACTGAAGGTATAAAAGTTACTCAAAAGTTCCTCATACAAACGTATACAAGGAAAAGGTATAAATACTTTCCTTCATTATAGAGAGAAGACTCAATGGTATTTACAACCCTATCACTTACATCAATATGTATAATCTAGGACTATTGATGTCTAACATCATTCTCGTGTCCTCCTATATTGCCACACTATGAATTTTAATCACATATAGAAAGGGTGTCAATTAATTTGTAACCTACTAAGCATTTCAAATCATAATATTATCTTCTCAGGTATAATATCTACATATAGATGGGTCACATAACCATAGACTAATTATGTTGTGGTTCTTGATTCACGAGTCCTTAAATAACCATACTGTCAAGGTATACGTATCAAAGGATTTTAACATCATACGTGCAATAAAAAATATCAATAAATATTGCTTGACATGATTGTACATCCATGATTTGTAAGATTCTACTACATAAAGTGTATCATAAAGAATATATGTTTCAACTATGGTATCACACAATATGTAATTCATACATATGAATTGACAATGTTAATCTAGCATTACTTTGGCTAAAGATCATCTGGATCAGTCAAATTCATAACACATCACTTGATTGGGTTATCCATACCCATCACTGATGAGGCTAACCAAGCTTGAGAAAAAATCTTGTTGCTTGGGTAGTATCATCAATGCAGCCCCATAACAGATAAATAATCCAAAGCATAAGCTCACCATCCAGGTTAACTAATCTAAGAATCATGATCACCTACATGTAATATCTGATATAATCAAACATACATTGGCAAAACTGTGCCAACCAAATATTACAACAAAAGTCTATATTAACTTTTCTATAATAGATAATTCAAGCATAATTCTATTATTTGAACAGAAAAAATATATTTAAGAAACAAATATCTTTTTGGCATTTCCCAGATTGGTTAGGTTGACTTCTCCTAAAACTATCAAAATTATTGAAAGGCTCTAATTATCAATTTTTCATAATTTTTAGATAACACAAAATAGGTATTGACACAAATAATAATTTTTAAACAATTTTGATAATTTCCTCATAATATTTTCATTTCACATAAGAAACCCAAATATTAAGAAATGTAATAAAAACCTCTGCCACTACATAATTTATTCACACAGTATAAAATAATGTCTATAATCAAATCATATATTTTCAGGGCATTTAATTTATATTCATCTCAAAAAAATTCATATTATGATATATTTTAAATAGGAAAAACCCTATTATATTTATGTAGGTTGTTCGCATTTCAAGGTTCACTACCCAGAGTATAATTTTTGATTATATAGTAATGATATAATATATTATATTATATTATATAAATTATATTATCTTAATTTTTAACCTAAATAATATCTATTTATTTTAATTTTATATATATATATATATATATATATATATATAAAATTTTAATTATATATTTATACATAACATAAATGGTTAACTAAATATGGGTTTCCTAATACCCTTCCTGCCCATTCAAAATAACGTAAAAAATAAATATGATTGGTCGACATACTGAAACTCATAATGAAGTTGAGGAGAATTGGTGTTATGCTTGAGATCTCTAATGGTGACTCCATGTCTTTAGGTGATATGTCGTACCAAGAAAAGAACTCATAAAAGTGGAACATGAAACTCATGACAGAATTGAAGAAAGTGCTTTCATGATATAATTGGTAAATGCAAGAAATAAGCATGAAGCAACTTACCTCGCCTAACCAGAAAGAAACACGACCATAATACATATACATTATATGTATGTCATATCAAGACATGGAGATATTTGTGTATTTGCAGTCTCTTGAAAGTTTAAAAGGCTTTCTAAGTCCATTGAAATCTTTGACTAAAATGGAATAGGGTTTTCCTTGAATTAAAATAGCTAAGATAAAAAAAATAGAGGCGGCATGGCTCTTGAGTTGAATAAAAGAACAAAACTTAATATGGTTACAACGTTAATGTTGTAGGATGGAGTTGTGAATCCAAGGTAGGGTAATAACAAGCATTGTCAAAATAGGTACACATTATAGACCAATAAGAATTTATCTCATTGAAAACTAGGAAGAAATAAGAATTTGTCTCATTTCTAAACTTTAAGGATAGAAGTGTTTCAGTGTTAAACTTTGGTTGTTATAATTATAAATGGTATTTGCCAAGGTTTATAATTACACATGCTTCTAAAAATATTAGAAGTGTTGCCAATCTTAACAAGCATTATGGAAAGAGGCAATAACTATTGTTTTACAAATACATTATATATATTTAATGTACATGAAAATAGAAATATATTTGAAGTGTATTTAAGGAACAAGGGAAAGTTCATAATTTGTTAAAAACATTGACTGATATGCAATGTGTTTCCTTTTGAATTGAAAGGTTTGGGATTTAGAAATGAAGGGAGTTTATAATTGACAAGGCACTACTAATAATAATTTTTCCATAAGCTTTCTATATGGTTATAAATTTTAAACATTTTATCCAATTTTAATATATATATATATATATATATATATATATATATATATATATATATATATTTTAAATCTGTAATCCAAAATTCTTTCAATAAAATTTAACATAAGATTAATTACAGTACCTACCTGGTATGCTTTTCCGATCTTTGGTGGATAAAACTTCCATTTTTGGTTTCAAAACCTCTTTCCACTTCCGGCTTCCCTTTTTTTTCGTAAATCTTCCATGCATTCTCCTTAATACCTTTTCCTTTCATTTTCCCTCTTTTACATGCCACTTGAAACCAAAGCTAAAGGCTTTATTCCCAATAATTAATTGGGAGTCCTACAAGTAGTTATCAGATAAATTTCAAATTTATCTCCCTTGAGTTCTCCAGTTAGAATAAGGTAACTCAACTTCCCTTTTTTAAGAAAAATCATTGTAATATTTCATGCATTACTAATAATCAGTTCTAGATAAGTCTTTTTAAAGTATGAGTTCATCCTAGTGTTTAATTAGGATTTATACCCACAATCAATTTAACATAATTAATAAGTTGAATATCATAATTTAATAATTATCTAATATAATTAAACAATTTAAGATTATAATTAATCTTTATTTCGATAAATTAAATATAGCATTACTATTATTTTAATTTCCTATGGAAAGGTGCATTATTAACACCATTTATGAAGTACAATATAAAAAATCTTTCAACATAATAATCATTATAACCAAATTCAAATCCACAAATTTAAAGGTAAAAACATAGGGAGAAATCAGGATGTAACATCCTCCCCCCTAAAAGTTCTGAAAGACATTAGAGTTATCACCAAAAAAACATAGTATCTATTATCATAGTATGTAAATAACTAAAAAATTTACCCTAAAAATTCATGCTAGTGCACTCATTTAATATTATTCATAGAGTATCAGTCCCACAAGACCCTACTTAGTGACATTTTCTATTTTGCAATTAGTTTTGTGAATGTCACTTGAGATAATTGATTTAACATGACCACACCAGGGTCCAATAACTTGGAAAAAGTCTTACAGACTTTCCAAATACACATGAGATCATCACATAAGTTAAACAAATAACCAAGAAGAGTTCCAAAAAACCTTCTAGTCCATTTTCATATCTTTCCAACCTAGAGAGTGTTTTTTCTCAAACTGGAGAAAAGTAATCAAGGCACTTGGCAAGAGCAACATGTATATGTTAATACTATCACTACGTCACTTAACCTCAAATAAGTATAACATGTCAATACTGTCTTAACTCAAATAGAGATATGAATAAGTATGATGATGAATATGAATTGGTAAAAATGTATACAATCATGGAATAATCATCCACATAGAACACCATCCAATATACATGTGTATGGCCATACAACTAAATTTGACAAGTTCTGCCTGACAAATCCAAAATTTGACAAAGTTTGTCTATCGGATCCAACTCAGTACCACAACTTGAGTCAATGTGAGGCTAAGTAGGATACCGTCCTATCTCTTAGAACTCACATTCTCAATTCATCACTCTTCCATCGGGTCTTTATGACTTGATGATCTCCAAATAAAAATGTGCACATAGCTCAAAGAACACAAATCTGTACTAATAGATAATAAAAATCATTACTATATGCTATAATATTTCCATATGTACTAAACTACATATTAGAAAATCATACAATCATCTTGAGATTGTATTAAGTTGCTACTAGCTAAACATAACTAGTGTCATAATTCTACAGCTTAACCTATTATATAAATAATCTCACAATTAATATATCATACTTAGGTGAAGGATTATATCGCTCTTCAAACTTATAAATGAGAGCATGTCTCTTGCTTGCATGACAAGCACACAAGAAGTTTAAAATTTTATCTCTACCTTTACCAAGATGTTTTGTATATCTAATAACATGTTTTTAAAAAAAAGAATAATATTAGTCTAACAAAGGTAGATAATAACATACTAATTATAATCAACTATAATTTATATAAATCCATTATTAGCCACTCTTCATGGTTAAGTTTACATTTTGGATAAAATAATAACTCTATAAATTTACAAGTAGAAAGTAGAGAGATAACATCTCAAAATAAAACTTTCTACATATCCTTGTATGGTAAAGGATAACACTGCAATCCACATTACTTACCAAATTGCAAGAGTAGAATCATAACCTACTTCCTTAATTTTAAATAAAATATATATTAACTATAAGGATATACTAAATCCATATCCTATAATTTTTCTCAATAAGTAGGAAACATTATCCCACGAACTTAAGAGAAATGAGATCAAACAATATTTTAGAAACAAGTTTCTACTTAAGAAAACACTAAATCAACATCTTGAAAATATGAACCTTTTCAGTAGCTTAAAATGATTTACAAGTAGAATGAGACTAACAACTCACCTCTAAGCTAACGAAAATAAATGATATTCCTTCTCAAGTATATATAAATAAAAATAAAATAATGATGCTAATCTAAAAACTCCTATCACAAAGGAATTTATAATCAAGTCATCTATAATCAATTAAGGAGATTCCCATTCCTAGTTTTTATGTAATCAAGACATAAAATGAAAGCATATATGTATTGAAATGAGAAGCACTCTATGCATGTCAAATAAAAATTCAAGTGTTGAAGGCGATTCGATTACCAATAAAATGTAGTCATACTTGAGATGTTCAATCCAAATATCAAAAAATATGGTAGGAAACTCTTATTCACAACTTAAGAACTACGATATATACTCTCCTACCATACACCTTATAAAACCATCACCAATGATATAATTGATAACCCCACCCTTTAAAAACTCTAAGGGGTTATGAATACTCTAGGGTATACACTCAATGTACCAAAAACACATTCACATTTCTCCTTTCTATCAAATCGAAGATAGAAAAATGTTAATGGACTCATTAGGTCCTAGAGTTTGAGCCTAAGCTCTGATACCACATGTAACAACCCTCCTAGCTATACTTAGAAAAAATAGTAATTTTAAAAAAAAACCTAAATATTAAATATTTATTCAACCATAGTTGTTAGAATACTTTAGTCTGTCATAAAAATAGCAACTTTAAGTAGTACAGTTTTAACATTCCAATACTGCAAGAAATATAATAAAATGTAAGATACAAAAATTTTACCATCTCACAAGGAACATAAGCATGATCCATAATTCCCATACTAATTACTGATACTAAATCAACCAGTTGCATGGATTTCTATGCAATCAAGTCTACCCTAACCTAGCCTAAGGATCTAGACATGATGCCTACACCATAATCTTGGGTAGCCTACATATTTGCTCCTCAAAATTAGGGTTTGATATAGTTCTCCTTTCAAATGTGATGGTCTCTTTCACAAGACATCACCATCAAAGGGGTTGGCACTCTAAGTCAAACAGGGAAATAAACTACTCATGATACAGGTCAGATTATAAAGCTCTAGTCTACAATCCCATAGCTAAGAGACACCCTAGCATAACATCCTACTAATCCAGGCTTGCATGCTTACCCAAGCACTCTCACATAAAAACCTAGATATAAGTAATGATGAAGGAACCTACATTCCTAGTTCCATAGAGAATCACATGTTAGGCATAGAAGTAAGCTAAGTATAATACAAAGCAAACCATAAAGTATATAATAGTGGAATATATCTTTTAATTATACTCTCAAGATTTTACGCATGCATACAATTATTCAACTAACTGATATGAACAAACTGCTCAAGTCAAAATTATTTGAACAACCAATTTAGGTAAGAGTCTATATATATAGCTACAATATGTACCATCTGTTGGTTGAATATTTTGTCGATCAGCGTACTGATAAACAAAATAGGTCTGATCAGCCAAAGTAGGAAGATTAGTCATCCAAATGTGTAGGTTTACCACATCAGAAGGAGATTGATCTCTCCTCTCATCAAGGGGAGGTTCCCTATATATATATATATATATATATATATATATATATATATATAGAAAATAACACTCAAGGGTAGGACAAACCATCCATCTCTCTTTTTTCAGAGATGATGCATGTAAATCAAAGGAAAAAGTCAAGGGAAATGACAGACAACACTCCTCTTCTTTCAGATGTGCTATTTAGGAAACCACAAGAATACTCCTGGTAGTAACAACAAAATGTAGCAAAGGATGTAATAACCAACAAATCAAGATGCAACACAAAGTCTTCACTTGGATCGCTCAAGAGTAAGATACGAGGGAAAATGAGGGCACAAAGTCCGCCCAAGGTCCTTTACACATAAATGAAAAGAAAAAACACTAAAGGAAATTATGGGGGCACAAAGTCTCTCCATACTTGACTCTTCAGGATACTTTCCTGACTCCTGTGACTAATTCTGCTTGTTGAATTAAAGGAACAAAAAATATATTGAAGAAAAAGACATAAGAACAATTTCCTCAACAAAAAAAGATATTAGAGGACAAAATCTGAAAAGTCACTTGCTTTCTTATTCTAGTAACAAAATATGATCAGCAATCTGAGCTCAAAGTCTCAGTAATGCCTTATAATTTGGGCAGAGTTTCATTCTAATTGTCAAAAAAGAGATGTCCTTATTACAATATAAGAGAGTCCCCTATATAGCCTCTTCAAGAAGGATTCAGGAATAGTAATACATCATTTTGCATTGGAATCTGTTAAGAAGACACTCTGGAACTTAGGGGCATTTTACCCATTTGATTTTATCAATGCAAGGAAACAAGTCATGCTTATTGAAAGTTTACAACTTTCAATGTCCACCTGGCGATCTGATCTTATCTTCATCATTCCTATTTTTTTGGTTAATTGAATCAGGTCCTAGATTTAGTTTGCTATTTTGTTCCTTCCCCGCTTTTTGGTGGTCTTGGCCTTAAAATCTATGAATGTATTTTGGTCCATATGTTCAAAGGATCAAAAGCTAGTTCACTATGTTGAATTTGACATTTTCAGGCGCATCATTCCTTTGTCCTCTTTTGGTTTTTTTATTTGGCACTTTTTCAAATTGAACTTTCCCTTTCGAGCCTTAAGAAATGACCCATTTTGAGTCGAGAAGAGCCTCCCGCAAGAGTATCTACCCTTTGGGCAGTCTTTGAATGGCCTTCGGGCTTCTTCGGGCATCCCTTCAGCTTCAAGAAGTGTCTTCGAATTGGCAGCTAAAAGTCCCCCATAAGGGTACCTACCCTTTGGGGTCCTTTGAGAAGCTCTTTAAACTTTGGCGATGAACTAACTATTAAACCGTTCCATTGAACCATGAACCATGTGTTTGAACTAATCGTTGAACCAAGTTTTGGTTCAATGGTTCAAACAAAGCCTTAAATTGATTGACAAATTGTTTGATTAAACCAAAGGATGAACCAAAGCATTGAACTGGTTGTTGATGCTTGCCGATGGACGAATTGTCTGTTTGAACCAAGGCGATGAACCAATTTTGAAAATGACCAATTGTTAAAAATTGATTATTTTGATTGAACCCACCTGTAGAAGCTGTGAAGCCCATTGAACTTGTAGAAATGAGCCTGTTTGCAGAGTCCGTAGATTTTTGAAAATCTTGAAAAATGAGGAATTTGAATGCTTAAGACAAATTTTGGAAAGGAAAGAGATAATTTTGGTCTGTAGGACCAAAATAGTTCAAATGTTGTCCCAAAAATGAGTGATATTTTTGGGGGATAACAACTGGCTCTAATTGGGGAACTTCTGTCAATTACAAAAAGAATTGAAAGGAGTAGAATCCAAAATCTCTAGTGGCTTCATGTGTACCATTGGGTTATGAAGTCATGCTACCCAGAAATGAAAGGCATCAAAAATGGAAACAAACAAAACAAAACAGAACTAAAACTATACAAATATACATATATACAGATGTAATGTTTTGACACTTCAAGAGTTGAAGTGTTTCAGATGCTGCTTCTTCGAAGATAGTCAAAATAGTGCTTTATTCTGATAAACCACCAAGAAAACATTTTTCCCCCAGAAATGGTGATGGGCGAATGGAGCTCTCCACCAAGAAACCAATTTTTTGTGTCTTCCCCTTGGCTTTTTCTTCTTCTTATTCCAAGGCAGGATGTGGTCTTCAAATCGGAAACCATAACTCCTTGCTCTCTTGGTGAAGGATTCCTTTGCTTGATTTTGATTTGCAGTAGCATGGTCCACCATCATAACTTGTTGTTTTACTAGTCCAGTCCATCACATGATTAGATTATCCATAGCAAACTCTTAACAAACCATCATCTCAGCATCTCCTTTAATGTGAAGGATTTTGGCTTCTTCACCCTGAGCAGTGTTCAATCCGAGCAACAGAGATATGTATCCAGCTGTGGAAGAAATGCTAACTTGCAAATTACATGAAGGAATAATATCTCCTTGAGGAGATATCAACACAGTCCCAACTTCATCATTGGTGGAAGAATTGTTGTCATCATCAGAAGTTGATCTCCTATCAGATTTCTCTTCATTAGAGATGGAAGATCCTTCCTCATTTATACTGCATCCCACCAATTCTCTTGAAGTCTTGTTTGGATCAATTCCTAGATTGTCAGCTACAGGAATTTCATCAGAAACATGAACATCCTCTGTGGTAAAGAAATAATTACCCCTGCTTAAAGACTCAGATAGAATTTGTGTTGCAGGGGCTGATGTTTGGGTGACCACGTATTTTGTCTCAGACAGGTCTGCATTTGGTTCTCCATCAATGTCCAATTTCTTAGGATTGACTTGTAGGGATTCAAACTCAGTCATTTGAATTTTTGATTCCTTGACGTGATCAATCATGTCAAATGACTAGAATGGATTTGGAAGAAAGGATGGGAGTTCATCCTTTTGATTTCTGGGAGGGGGAGGACTGGTTTGTGAAGCTGAAGTAGAAGGTACAGATATGTTTGATGTACTTACTCTTTGGTAATCACCAGGTCCTTTGATTGAAAAGGAAGAGTGGTTCTCCACTCAGCAATTGAAATTATTGGTTGGGGTCACTCCTCTGTCTTCTCTTTATTGGCCTGCTGGGCTGACTAATTTTGGGACTGGGTGAATACTACGTATGATCCTTTGATTGCTTCGCCTTCACTTCTAGGTTCATCCTAGTGATTTAGGAAACCAATGTGGGAGTTACTAGCTGATTATTTTAGATCCTCCCTGAAGAGATTAGTGCCATTTTCTTGCTCTAACTCAGGTTGGAAATAGGAAACATGCTCTGTTTCCAGATATCTAACTACCAAGTTTGTTGGAGGTGCTTCAAGGGTAGGATTCCTCTATGGGGGAGGAAGACAATTTGGTTGCCCTTGACTTCTGGTAGCATTGCCTTGATATGGCTGATTAGGGAATGTCCTCCTTGGTGTATTTCTATATTGAGGAGCAGAAGACATACCTTGTGCCATTTGCCTTTTCAAGGCTAGCAATTCATTTGCCAGCTTTTGTACCATTGGGTTAGTGGTGACTGTGGGTGAGTATTCAAAATATGAAGAGGGTTTAGCTCTGTTAGGATCTCTCCTTATCTTTCTTGCCAATATAAGGTCATCTTCTAGCTTAGTAGCCAAGTCTTGAGTAGCCTCAAGGTCTATGTGTCTAGCCCGTCTCAACAAAAAACTCACTTCAGGTAGCTGTGAGTTGATGAAGAAACACATGAGATTCTAAGGTGTCAGCTGGGCGATCATGGGAATCATGTGCCTCAGCTTGTTGAACCTAGAAATGAAGTCCCTCATAGGTTCATGGGGCTCCTTCTTCATCTATGTGAGCTAGGCTAGCAAGGCATGTGCATCTTTTGTGGGCTTGAATCTTGCTTCGAACTTGGCTTTAAGTGTATCCCAGTCAGTCACTGATCCAGCTTGCAGATGATAGAACCAGTCTATAGTAGCACCTTGTAGTGTCTCCACAAAAAGCCTGACTGCCACGTCTTCAAATTCCACCCCTGTAACACCATAGGCTATGTTGAAGGCTGAAATGTGTTCATCAGGGTGAATTATCCCATCACCAAAGAATTTGGGAAAATTATTCCTTGAACTACGTGGGAGTTCATGTAGAGGTGGAGTCAAGTTGAGTGGGCCAAATGAGTTACCCTAGGGACCTCAAATTACCATGATCAGATTATAAACAATAGGGATAACACATCTAAGTGGAGTTGTCAGATTATAGGACAAAATGGAAAAGAAATTGGCTCTGCTTCAGGTTAAAGCTTGATGCTTCAAACTGTGCTTTCTTTCCTAGCAGCTCTGGTTTTGCAGACTAGATAATATAATGGAGATGGATGAAAATGGTAAGGCTATAAATGGATAATGTGTAATACATGAAATGGAGTTGTCAGAGTCTGTAATGGATAAGGGTTATAATAATAATGGGTTATATTCCCTAACGGAGTTGCCAAAAACTGTTGGTTGAATATTTTGTTGATCAACGTACTGATAAACAAAATAGGTCTGATCAGCCAAAGTAGGAAGATTAGTCATCCAAATGTGTAGGTGTACCACATCAGAAGGGGACTGATCTCTCCTCTCATCAAGGGGAGGTTCCCTATAGGTAAGCTATATGTGTGTGTGTGTGTGTGTGTGTGTGTGTGTGTGTGTGTGTGTATAAACAAAAAATAATACTCAAGGGTAGGACAAACCATCCATCTCTCTTTTTTAGTGATGATGCATGTGGATCAAAGGAAAAACTCAAGGGAAATGACAGACAACACTCCTCTTCTTTCAGAAGTACTATTTAGCAAACCACAAGAATACTCCTGGTAGTAACAATAAAATGTAGCGAAGGATGTAATAACTAACAAATCAAGATGCAGCACAAAGTCTTCACCTGAATTTCTCAAGAGTAAGATACGAAGGAAAATGAGGGCACAAAGTCCCCTCAAGGTCTTTTACACAGAAATGAAAAGAAAACACACTAAAAGCAATTATGGGGGCATAAAGTCTCTCCACACTTGACTTTTCAGGACACCTTCCTGACTATTGTCACTAATTCTGCTTGTTGAATTAAAGGAACAAAAAATATATTGAAGAAAAATACATGAGAACAACTTCCTCAACAACAAAGATATTACAGCACAAAGTCTGAAAAGTCACTTGGTTTCTTATTCCAGTAACAAAATTTAATCAGCAATCTAAGCTCAAAGTCTCAATAATGCCTTACAATTTGGGTAGTGTTTCATTTTAATTTTCAAAAAAGAGATGTCTTTATTACAATAGAAGAGAGTGCCTTATATAGCCTCTTCAAGAAGGACTTGGGAACAGTAATACATCATTTTGCATTGGAATCTATTAAGAAGACACACTAGAACTTAGGGGCATTTTACCCATTTGATTTTATCAATGTAGGGAAACAAGTCATGCTTATTGAAAGCTTGCAACTTTCAATGTCCACCTGGTGATTTGATCTGATCTTCATCATTCCTCCTTTTCTAGTTAATTGAATCGGGTCCTGGATTTAGTTTGTTATTCTGTTCCTTCCTCACTTTCTACTGGTCTTGGCCTTGAAATTTGTGAATGTATTTTAGTCTGTATGTTCAAAGGATCAACAGCTAGTTCACTATGTTTAATTTGACGTTTTCAGACGCATCATTCCTTTGTCCTCTTTTGGTTTTTCTATTTGGCACTTTTTTGGATTGGACTTGCCCTTTCGGGCCTTAAGAAATGACCTATTTTGAGTTAAGAAGAGCCTCCCATAAGAGTATCTACCCTTCAGGCAATCTTTGAATGGCCTTCGAGCTTCTTCGGGCATCCCTTCAGCTTCAAGAAGTGTCTTTGAATTGGCAGCTGAGAGTCCCTCGCAAGGCCACTTGCCCTTCGGGGTCCTTCGAGAAGCTCTTTGAACTTTGGTGATGAACCAACTATTGAACCGTTCCATTGAACCACGACTTTGAACCATTCCATTGAACCAAGGCTTTAAACCTCTTGTTGAACTTGCCTTTGAACCATGTGTTTGAACTAACTGTTGAACCAAGTTTTGGTTCAATGGTTTAAATAAAGCCTTGAACTGATTGACGAATTGTTTGATTAAACCAAAGGATGAACAAAATTGTTGAATCGATTGCTGATGCTTGCCAATGGAGATTTATGTTTGAACCAAGGTGATGAACCAATTCTGAAAATGACCAATTGTTAGAAACTGATTCTTTTGATTGAACCCACCTGCAGAAGTCGTGAAGCCCGTTGAACTTGTAGAAATGAGCCTGTTTGTAGAGTCCATAAATTTAAGCTTGCAGAGTCCATAGATTTTTGAAAAGCTTGAAAAATGAGGAATTTGAATGCTCAAGACAAATTTTGGAAAGGAAAGAGATAATTTTGGTTTTTAGGACCAAAATAGTTCAAATGTTGTCCCAAAAATGAGTGATATTTTTGGGGGACAACAGCTGGCTCCAATTGGGTAACTTCTGTCAATTGCAAAAAGAATTGAAAGGAGTAGAATCTAGAATCTCTAGTGTCTTCATGTGTACCATTGGGTTACAGAGTCATGCTACCCAGAAATGAAGGGCATCAAAAATGGAAACAAATAAAACAAAATAGAATTAAAATTGTACAAATATACATATATATATAGATGCAATGTTATGACACTTCAAGAGTTGAAGTGTTTCAGATGCTGCTTCTTGGAAGATAGTGAAAATAGTGCTCTATTCTAATAAACTAGCAAGAAGACATTTTGCCCCCAGAAATGGTGACAGGCGAATGGAGCTCTCCACCAAGAAACCAATTTTTTGTGTCTTCCCCTTGGCTTTTTCTTCTTCTTGTTCCAAGGCAGGATGTGGTCTTCAAACCGGAAACCATAACTCCTTGATCTCTTTGTGAAGGATTCCTTTGCCTAATTTTGATTTGCAATAGCATGGTCCACCATCATAACTTGTTGTTCTGCTTGTCCAGTCCAACACATGATTGGATTGTCCATATCAAACTCCTGACAAACCATTAGCTCAGCATCTCCTTTAATGTGAAGGAGTTTGACTTCTTCACCCTGAGCAGTGTTCAATCCGAGCAATATAGATTTGTATCCAGCTATGGAAGAAATGTTGACTTGCAAATTGCATGAAGGAAGAATATCTCCTTGAGGAGATATCAACACAGTCCCAACTTCATCATTGGTGGAAGAATTGTTGTCATCATCATAAGCTGATCTCCTATTAGATTTCTCTTCATAAGAGATGGAAGATCCTTCCTCATTTATACTGCATCCCACCAATTCTCTTGAAGTCTTGTTTGGATCAATTCCTAGATTGTCAGCTATAAGACTTTCATCATAAACATGAACATCCTCTATGGTAAATAAATAATTACCCTTGCTTGAAGACTCAGACATAATTTATGCTACAAGGGCTGATGTTTGGGTGACCACGTATTTTATTTCAAACAAGTCCGCATTTGGTTCTCCATCAATGTCCAATTGCTTAGGATTGACTTGTAGGGATTCAAACTCAGTCATTTGAATTTTTGATTCCTTGACATGATCAATCATGTCAAATGACTAGAATGGATTTGGAAGAGAGGATGGGAGTTCATCCTTTTGATTTTCGAGAGGGGGAGGACTAGTTTGTGAAGCTGAAGTAGAAGGTACAGAGATGTTTGATGTACTTACTTCTTTGGTAATCACTACGTCCTTTAATTGAAAAGGAAGAGGGGTTCTCTACTCAGCAATTGAAATTGCTGGTTGGGGTCACTCCTCTGTCTTCTCTTTATCGGCCTGTTAGGCTGACTGATTCTTGGACTGGGTGAATACTGCGTATGATCCTTTGATTGCTTCACCTTCACTTCTAGGTTCATCTTGGTGATTCAAAAAACCAATGTGTGAGTTGCTAGTTGATTCTTTTATATCCTCCCTGAAGAGATTAGCACCATTTTCTTGCTCTAACTCAGGTTGGAAATAGGAAACATGCTCTGTTTACAGATATCCAACTACCAAGTTTGTTGGAGGTGCTTCAAGGGTAGGATTCCTCTGTAGGAGAGGAAGATGATTTGGTTACCCTTGACTTCTGGCAGCATTGCCTTGATATGGCTGATTAGGGAATGTCCTCCTTGGTGCATTTCTATACAGAGGAGTAGAAGACATACCTTGTGCCATTTGCCTTTTCAAGGCTAGTAATTCATTTGCCAGCTTTTGTACCATTGGGTCAGTGGTGACTGTGGGTGAGCATTCAAAAAATGAAGAGGGTTTAGCTCTGTTAGGATCTCTCTTTATCTTTCTTGCCAAGATAAGGTCATCTTCTAGCTTAGTAGCCAAGTCTTGAGTAGCCTCAAGGTCTATGTGTCTAGCCTGTCTCAACAAAAAACTCACTTTAGGCAGCTGTGAGTTGATGAAGAAACACATGAGATTCTGAGGTGTCGACTGGGCGATCATGGGAATCCTATGCCTCAGCTTGTTGAACCTAGAAATGAAGTCCCTCATAGGTTCATGGGGATCCTTCTTCATCTATGTGAGCTGGGCCAACAAGGCATGTGCATCTTCTGTGGGCTTGAATCTTACTTTGAACTTGGCTTTAAGTGTATCCCAGTCAGTCACTGATCTAGCTTACAGATGATAGAACCAGTCTATAGTAGCACCTTGTAGTGTCTCCACAAAAAGCCTGACTACCACGTCTTCAAATTCCACCCTTGTAACACCACAGGCTATGCTGAAGGCTGCAATGTGTTCATCGGGGTGAACTATCCCATCACCAAAGAATTTGGGAAAATTCTTCCTTGAACTACGTGGGAGTTCATGTAGAGGTAGAGTCAAGTTGAGTGGGCCAAATGAGTTACCCCAAGGGCCTCAAACTACCATGATCAGATTATAAACAATAGGGATAACACATCTGAGTGGAGTTTCTAGATTATATGACAAAAATGGAAAAGAAACTGGCCCTGCTTCAGGTTAAAGCTTGATGCTTTAAATTGCGCTTTCTTTCCTAACAACTCTTGTTTTGCAGACCAGATAATACAATGGAGATGGATGAAAATGGAGATGAATGAAAATGGTAAGGCTATAAATGGATAATGGGTAAGACATGAAACGGAGTCACCAGAGTCTGTAATGGATAAGGGTTATAATGATAATGGGTTATATTCCCCAGTAGAGTCGCCAAAAACTGTTGGTTGAATATTTTGTCGATCGGCGTACTGATAAATAAAATAGGTCTGATCAGCCAAAGTAGGAAGATTAGTCATCCAAATGTGTAGGTTTACCACATCAAAAGGGGACTGATCTCTCCTCTCATCAAGGGGAAGTTCCCTATAGGTAAGCTATATATATATATATATATATATATATATATATATAAACAAAAAATAATACTCAGGGGTAGGACAAACCATCCATCTCTCTTTTTTTAGAGATGATGTGTGTGGATCAAAGGAAAAACTCAAGGGAAATCACAGAAAGCACTCCTCTTCTTTCAAAAGTACTATTTAGTAAACCACAAGAATACTCCTTTTAGTAACAACAAAATGTAGCAAAGGATGTAATAACCAACAAATCAAGATGCAGCACAAAGTCTTCACCTGGATTGCTCAAGAGTAAGATACAAAGGAAATTGAGGGCACAAAGTCATCCCAAGGTCCTTTACACTGAAATGAAAAGAAAACACACTAAAGGCAATTATGGGGGCACAAAGTCTCTCTACCCTTGACTCTTTAGGACACCTTCCTGACTGTTGTCACTAATTCTACTTGTTGAATCAAAGGAACAGAAAATATATTGAAGAAAAAGACATAAGAACAGTTTCCTGAACAACAAAGATATTACAGCACAAAGTCTGAAAAGTCACTTGCTTTCTTATTCTAGTAACAAAATATGATCAGCAATCTAAGCTCAAAGTCTCAATAATGCCTTACAATTTGGGTAGAGTTTCATTCTAATTGTCAAAAAAGAGATGTCCTTATTACAATAGAAGAGATTCCCTTATATAGCCTCTTTAAGAAGGACTTGGGAACAGTAATACATCATTTTGCATTGGAATCTATTAAGAAGACATGCTGGAACTTAGGGGCATTTTACCCATTTGATTTTATCAATGCAAGGAAACAAGTCACGCTTATTGAAAGTTTGCAACTTTCAATGTCCACCTAGTGATCTAATCTTATCTTCATCATTCCTCCTTTTTTGGTTAGTTGAATTGGGTCCTAGATTCAATTTGTTGTTTTGTTCCTTCCCTACTTTTTACTGGTCTTGGCCTTGAAATCTATGAATGTATTCTGGTCTGTATGTTCAAAGGATCAATAGTTAGTTCACTGTGTTGAATTTGACATTTTCGAGCACGTCATTCCTTTGTCCTCTTTTAGTTTTTCTGTTTGGCACTTTTTGAGATTGGACTTGCCCTTTTTTGCCTTAAGAAATGAATCGTTTTGAGTCAGGAAGAGCCTCTCGCAAGAGTATCTACCCTTCGGGTAGTCTTTAAATGGCCTTCAAGCTTCTTTGGGCATCCCTTCAGCTTTAGGAAGTGTCTTCGAATTGGCAGCTGAGAGTCCCCCGCAAGGGCACCTGCCCTTCGGGGTCCTTTGAGAATCTCTTTGAACTTTGGCAATGAACCAACTATTGAACCTTTCCATTGAACTATGGCTTTGAACCATTCCATTGAACCAAGGCTTTGAACCTCTTGTTGAACTTGCCTTTGAACCATGTGTTTGAACTAATCATTGAACCAAGTTTTGGTTCAATGGTTCAAACAAAGCCTTGAACTGATTGACGAATTATTTGATTGAACCAAAGGATGAACCAAAGCATTGAACCGGCTGCTGATGCTTGTCGATGGAGATTTCTGTTTGAACCAAGGTGATGAACCAATTTCGAAAATGACCAATTGTTTGAAACCGATTCTTTTGATTAAACCCACCTGCAGAAGCCATGAAGCCCGTTGAACTTGTAGAAATGAGTGTGTTTGTAGAGTCCATATATTTAAGCCTGCAGAGTCTGTAGATTTCTAAAAATCTTGAAAAATGAGGAATTTGAATGCTCAAGAAAAATTTTGGAAAGGAAAGAGATAATTTTGGTCTATAGGACCAAAATAGTTCAAATGTTGTCCCAAAAATGAGTGATATTTTTGGGGGACAACACCACCTAGGTATATACATCTAAGCTGAAGGATTCTATGATATCCCATACTATCATAGTTCATGATCACTCTACCCAACATTTTCAATTGTAACATTTATATTTATTTAGATATGGGTCAAGATATAATGAATATAATATGTACCAATCTAGTAATTTTTATACTATAAAACTCTATGACATCCCATATGGTCATAGGTCTTTCTGTTTAAGCACCTGACTCAATACCAACAATAATATTACACCCAACCATAATAAATAAATCAAGTCAGGATTATACTATCTGAGTATACATTCAACAACAAACCAGTGAGAACATAATCTCAAGGCACACCTCATGAAGCACTATGCTATTATAGAAATATCTAGTCACTTGCATAGTTAATTTCTTATGAAACATACCGCATATAGTGTTCATCCTACAAGATGTGACAAACTTGATCCTGTTGAGAAGTTTGCATAATAATATTATGGTACAAAAGGCTATTTGCCTTCACTAGAATTCTAAGCAAAGCTATAGTAAAATCACACTAAGGAACACCTATAGAGTTAGATTCCTATGCCCATGCTCACTCCTTGATCTTCTATACATATCTGCGATGTCACCTACATACATAGAATTAGGGTTAGATGTAGTTCTATCGAAACTACTGAAGGTATAAACGTTACTCAAAAGTTCCTCATACAAACACATACAAGGAAAAGGTATAAATACTTGCCTTTATTATAGAGAGAAGACTCAATGGTCTTTACAACCCTATCACTTACATAAATATGTATAATCCAGGACTATTGATGTCTAACATCATTCTTGTGTCCTCCTATACTACCAAACTATGAATTTTAACCACATATAGAAAGGGTGTCAATTAATTTATAACCTGCTAAGAATTTCAAATCATAATATTATCTTATTAGGTATAATATATACATATAGATGGGTTACATAACCATAGAGTAAATATGTTATGGTTCTTGATTTGAGAGTCCTTATATAACTATATCATCTAGGTATACGTATCAAAGGACTTTAACATCATACATGCAATAGCAAATATCAATAAATACTGCTTGACATGCTCGTACATCCATATTTCATAATATTTTACTACATAAAGTGTATCATAAATAAAATATGTTTCAACTATGATATCGCACAATATATAATTCATACATATGAATTGACAATGTTAATCTAACATTACTTTAGCTAAAGATTATTCGAATCAACCACATTCATAACATATCACTTGATTGGGTTATCCATACCCATCATTGATGAGGCTAACCAGGCTTGAAAAATCATCTCATTGCTTAGATAATATCATCAATGTAGCCCCATAATAGATAAATAATCCAAAGCATAAGCTCACCATCTGGGTTAACTAATCTAAGAATCATGATCACATACATTGGCAAAAATGTGCCAACCAAATATGACAACAAAAGTCTATATTAACTTGTCTATAATAGACAATTCAAGCTTAATTCCATTATTTTAACAGAATAAGTATATTTAAGAAAAAATATCTTTCTATCATTTCCCATATTGGTTAGGTTGACTTCCCCTAAAACTATCAAAATTACTGAAAGACTCTAATTATCCATTTTTTTATAATTTTTAGATAACACAAAATAGGTATTGACACAAATCATCATTTTCAAACATATTCTGATAATTTTCTCATAAGATTTATAATATTTTCATTTCACATAAGAAAATCAACTATTAAGAAATGTAACAAAAACCTCTGCCTCTATGTAATTTATTCACAGAGTATAAAATAATGTCTATAATCAAATCATATGTTTCCAGGGCATTTAATTTATATTCATCTCAAAAAAATTCATATGATGATATATTTTAAATAGGAAAAACCATGTTATATTTACGTAGGTTTTTCACATTTCAAGGTTCACTACCCATAGTCTAATTTTTGATTACATAGTAATGATATAATATATAATATTATATTATATAAATTATATTATATTAATTTTCAACCTAACTAATGTCTATTTATTTTAATTATAAATTTATACATATAAAAAATAAGCCACTTTAATTATAAATTTATATATATAATACAAGTCATTTTAATTATATATTTATACATAACATAAATGGTTAACTAAATATGGGTTTCCTAATAGCCTCCCTGCCCATTCACAATAACGTAAAAATCAAATATGATTGGTCAACATACTAAAACTCATAATGAAGTTGAGGAGAATTGGCGTTATGCTCAGGATCTCTAATGGTAACTTCATGTCTTTAGATGATATGTCATATAGGGGAAATAACTCAAAAAAGTGGAACATGAAACTCATAATAGAATCGAAGAAAGTGCTTTCACGATATAATTGGTAAACATAGGAAATAAGCATGAAGCGACTTGCCTCACCCAACCAAAAAGAAACATGACCACAATACATATACATTATATGTATGTCATATCATGACATGGATATAAATGTGTATTTATACTCTGTTGAAAGCACAAAAGGATTTTTGAGTCAGTTGAAATCCTTGACTGAATTGGAATGGGGTTTTCCTTGAATTAAAATAGCTAAGATAAAAAAAATAGAGGTGGCGTGGCTCTTGAGTTGAATAAAAGAAAATAGAGGAACATAATAGAACATAATATGGTCACAACATTAATGTTGTAGGACAAAGGTTTGAACCCAAGATAGGGTAATAACAAACATTGTCGAAGGAGGTACAAATTACAAACCAATAATAATTTATCTCATTTAAAAGCAGGAATAAATAAGAATTTGTCTCATTTCTAAACTTGAATGATAGAAGTGTTTCAGTATTAAAATTTGGTTGTTAGAATTATAAATTGTCTTTGAAAAGCTTTATATTTACACATGTTGCTAAAAATGTTAGAAGTGTTGCCAATGTTAACAAGCATTGTAGAAGGAGGTAATAACTATTGTTTTACAAATACATTATATATATTTAACATGCATGAAAATAAAAATATATTTTAAGTGTATTTAAGGCATAAGTGAAAGTTTAGAATTTGTTAAAAACATCAACTGATATGCAACATGTTTCCTTTTGAATTAAAAGGACTAGGCTTTAGAAATGAAGGGAGTTTATAATTGGTGAGGCACTACTACTAATAATTTTTCCATAAGCTTTCTACAGGGTTACTTACAGATTTTAAACATTTTCCCCAATTTTAATATATATATATATATATATATATATATATATATATATATATATATATATATATATATATATATATATATATATATATTTTAAATCTGTAATTCAAAATTTTTCAATAAAATTTAACATAATATTAATTACAGTACCTACTTGGTACACTTTTCCCATCTTTGGTGGATAAAACTTCCCTTTTTTGCTTTCAAAACCTCTTTCCACTTTCAGCTTCCCTTTTTTCTTGTAAATATTCCATGCATTCTCCTTAATACCTTTTCCCCTCATTTTCCCTCCTTTACATGCCACTTGAAACCAAACCTAAAGGCTTTGTTCCCAATAATTAACTAGGAATCCTACAAGTAGTTATCAGATAAATTTCCAATTTATCTCCATTGATTTCCCTAGTTAGAATAAGGTAACTCAACTTCTCTTTTCCAACAAAAATCATCATAATATTTCATGTATTACTAGTTGTCAATTCCAGATAATTTTTCTTAAATTATGAATTCATCCTAGTGCTTAATTAGGATTTATACCCATAATCAATTTAGCATAATTAATAAGTTGAATATCACAATTTAATAATTGTCTAATATAATTTAACAATTTAAGATTATAATAAATCTTTATTTCAACAAATTAAATATAACATTACTACTATTTTAATTTCTCATGGAAAGGTGCATTATTAACACCATTTATGAAGTACAATATAAAACATCTCTCAACATAATAATCATTATAACCAATTTCAAATCCATGAATTTAAAGGTAAAAACATAAGGTGAAATTGAGATGTGACACATTAGATACATTGACCTTATCATCCACCTACAAAAGATATTTTAGATAAATATGTATAATCTTCTTCTCCATCTAATGGTCCTTAATGACCTTATTATGGTCCTTCAATGATCCCTTTTCTTCGCTTAAGTCCTCACTTATCTAACTAGTTCAAATAGGCCAATTAGGCCTTGCTTATATACTCAACACTTGCATTAACCCATATTGGTCATCCATGAAACTTTGCATACATGGATAAATTTTATAATGGAATTTAGAACACATTACCATCATGAAACAACCACTCCTTTTGTCTTCCATTACCTCATTATCCCCACACTTCAATTATGCCTTAATGAGACCTAAAGCAATTAGGTCTACTCATGCACACATTACCACTTAGACCCTTAGGAGCACCTTTGTATTAAAAAATAGTTGTAAAACTTCATAAATGCCTCAAATAGATCCCTGATAAGTTCACCTTGGGTCCTCAACTCCATTTTTCCCATTTCACAACTTGGACCTACCAATTAGGCCTTCTCACTACCAAAACATCTGTCAACCATATCTGAAGCATACAGTCAATCTTATCCAAAAATTATGTCCTCAAAACACATGAATATAATATTTATGACTTAAAAAACATCTCCATATCTATTTTAAATCACCACACATGCCAAAGGGCCTCAAACCAACTCTTGCAACATGACCACTTAGAACCATCAAACATAATCAAAGTACAATCAAGAAATCTTGACCCTCCAAGCTTGAATATGGAAAAACCAAGAGTATCAAAGCATTTTAACAAAACTTTGAGACCCAATTAACATCTTAAAACTTATTGTATTATTCAAATCTTTCCAAAACACCCCAAACTCACCTATGTAAAGTGACTACTCAAACTACATGTATCCTCCGAAAACACAGTCATGAAGAACTTTGTTATTATTAGTTTAAAGGACACTTTCATGACATATCATGTATATTAATAGTTTATCTATGGAATATATATCATTATAAAATAGTTATATCTCTTTTTATGGCATAAATCATTTATCTTACAAACCAATCTTTCAAGCCTCTCTCACACTGTCTTAACACAACTGGATAAGCCATTTTGAATTTCATATCTCAACCACTTATCCTATCTATCCACCTTACATAAAGCCTAAATACATAAATTAGGTCTCAAAAAACATAAATATTTTAATTATATGAAATGAATCTTGTCATAGAGTCTCAAACCCTTCACTTCACTTGATAGACCTGGAACTATCATTTTGGCTTAAGATACAATCATGATGATCATGAATTTCACACCTTTAGGGACAATTTATTAAATTTAAAAGGTATTTGGATGATCATAATACATCCTTATATAAAATTCAAACACAAGTAAATATATGTCAAATGAAAAATGTAGAACATATAGACCAATCCTTGAAACTCACTCTTTTACTGTCTTGACTTACATAGACAAGTCACTTTGAGAGTATCTTCTTTCTCATATGTGAGCATCTTAAAACCTTATAAATAATAGTAAAAATATGTATATGTATTTAAAAAATACCCCAAATAATTGGATTCATCCCTAATCACCTGTAACCAATCCCTAAATGCTTTCTCACTCTGCATAGCTTTTTCTCACTATTTTCACTCTTTATTAGTCTAGTGATAAGTCAACTTGATTAGCCAAAATTATTGAAAAAAATGATATAAATTATAAAAATAACACCATGAACATCAATAAAAATTATTTACCTTCAACCTTCATTAACTTGCATGCATTAACCTGGTCAAACCTATCTATAGCATCAAATTCTTCAATCAAGGGTTTTGCTATAGGTTTTGCTCACTGACCTAACACCACTACCACTTGAAGATGACTGAAGGAGTCCTAAAAAACATAAAATAATAAAAATAGCTTCAAAAAATCATTTTGGGCACTTTCTAACAAGTTTTCTCCAATCAGGTCATTAAGAGGGGTATGAGAGGGTTTTAGACCAGTTAAACTTCTTAACATTTGTTCATATAGTATTTCCCAGAAAAATCCAAAAAAATGCTTGGAAATCCTTCTTAGAACACTTTTACATATATCCCAAAAGGCTTAGGACACCATATAAAGTTTACATGTGCCAATGAGCATCAAAAGATCCTTTTTAGGCTTGGAAACCTTCAATCTGCATACATAAGAGACTTTAAAACATTGTTTCTTGATTTTTCCTTCATCGAAGGACCTAAAAATTGGTAAACATGATTTATAAAACCTTAATACATGCTTACATATGCTCTCTCACATTGAAAAATCAACTTAACCCCTTATTAGACCATACTAGACTAAATATGCACATTAGATCTAAAACAACTAGTCATGCTTGGATCTTGAAAACACTTAGAAACCTCTTGTATTGGTCTCAAATAATCACAAAAATTTAAAATTAAATCATATAAATATCAAATCTTATCATCCTTCTTCATAAAAGTCTCACACTGCCTAGCTCAACAAGCTTACAACCCTGTTCCATCATACTAGGTCTCTTATGCAAAAGTTAAGCCTCAATACCTAACCTTGGAGTTATTATAAAGGATTATTTGAATTAAAGACATGTTGACACATTTATAAAAATCCTCTCATATTCTCTAAAACTTATTTACACACTATAAAAATTAAATACCTTCATCTCATCACCATCATGCCTTTATAAGATTTGTTCATGCTTAATAACTAGTCTAAACACACAAGATTACTAGGTTCCATACCTATTGAAGACCTTACTACCTCTTTAGACACATTATTATGTCATATTATGCTTCAAATAATTCCACATGCCACTTACAAGTCTCAGCTTACTCAATTTATCATACTTCACTTTGTATGCCTTCTTAAACACACAAGATCTCACACTTCCTTTCACATTATTGACAATGCATAGACACATGACATCAATGCCAAATTGAAACAATATCCCCCTTTGTCATTGATGGAAAAAAGTCTAAAATAGTATATCATTCTCATTTATATTCAAGCTAGATCTCCCCATCAAGTCTTTCTTCCCCTTTGACATTAGTGACAAAGGCCATCTCTTAACAATGCTACTGATCCTTAGACCTGACCATTCACAAAACTTATCAAGCTCCCATTTTGTTAATGCATCCTTATCTCCAAGTTTTTAAATCCATCTTAGTTATCTCCCCATAACTCCATGCTCCACCTAGATCATGTCATTTGAAACTACAAGCTAACTATAAATTTTACAACAATATAATACCTTGTAAGAAGATAATTTCACCATACATGGAATGCCAATGAAGATCAAAATATTTTATGCAAAAAAAATCCTTTTAGGACCCACGTGACCTTCTCCAATGGTCATAAACAATTCTTGCATGAAGTTTATTTGTCATTGCTAACTTTTTGAAGTAAACATAGGGTCTTATGAAGTCTCCAATCCAAACTACCATCTAAGCATAATATTTAATAGGAATAATGCATCAAGCAACTTATCTTCATGCATCACATGCCATCATGACTCAAATCACTACAGGGTATCTTCTTGGTTATCATACAATCATTCTAGGTCTATGAAAACACCTATTCTCTATCATTTTCATGCCCGTAAGATACTTATGTCATGTTCATGATCTTGGAACCCTTCTCTTCATGCCCTACTCAACTAGATTCATCAAAATAACTATGATATCACCTTCACTAGTTTCCATTTTTCATTATATCTTGCATAGAGTCTACTTTGTTAAAAAAAATCTTCAAACCTTTTTCACAATGTAAGCAATGTGTACACATGCTCTCTCATATCATATGTACCCTCTTAGGCTCATCACCTTCAAAACATGATAAATGCTAAGTGGTACCATGCACATAGACCAACGAATACTCAATGGATTTGTAACCTTTCACAGGTATATCCATTTAATAAAGAATACTTCGTAGGGTTTGTTGTCCTGAAACCCTCATCAAATTTTCCAAGCTTGTCTTGTGCTTGCCTTTCTTCATAGGGCATATACAAAGCATATGAAACATACCTATGAGAGAGAAGAGATCTTGAAAACATCATCAACCAATATGAGTATTCATTTTTATGACACAAGGCACAAAAACACCTCTGTAATTTGCCTTATTTACAAAGGATAAACACCTTAAGGACATAGTCATATCTTGAGATGGTTCTTTTACAAAACAGACTTCAAATTGTTAACCAAATGCACAAACATGTTCTTCAAGGAGTTATTGACACCATAAAACACTTATAACATTGTTTCAAGTGAATTATAAAGGATATAAACCCTCTTAGATCAATCCAAGTTCACAAGACAAAGCATAATTAGTATGAATTTGAATTTCGATGATTACTTCTTGAATCATAAAGTTGACTATCTCTAGCATGCCACAGATTGCTAGATGATCATGTGAAACATTAGAACTTTACCAAAGCATCTAGGATACCTTAATAGCATCCAAAATAACATAAATTACATGTAAATACTTTTTTCATCTATCCATAGAAAACAACCTTCCTAAAACTGTTGAAGCATCTCACACATGCTCCCCAAGCACTCTTGTAGACCTGCAAACCTCTTTGAACACCTCAAAGCATATATGCTTAATCACCATAAAAATAAGGATATACATTCATAAATTTATACCTCATTAAGACTCAAATAGACCTCACATCACTAATATATCTCAACATATTATTTTTCATCTATGACAACTTCATAGACTCAACTTAGCTCTTCTAGCTTGCAGACCTCTACTTGATTGCTTCACCAAGATACTTACACATACCTTTACTTCAACACAATTAAAAATAATTTTGTATATAAACTTAGGTTTTATATTAGACTTGGATTCAACATAATCCTTCTCATTCAATCTTACTAGAACCATCATGTATACTTCTATGCAAACCTTAACCATGATCTTCACAAACTTAGTCATCTTATGCTTATAAGATCACCTTTAGGCTATTAGGTCTTCTCCAAAATACCAATATTTGATATCAATTTTTGGAATTAGATAATGAGATTGGGTGGGGGTGAATAATTTTATTAACAATAACTATTCAATTCCATTCATCGTTACATGAAGCATTCATTCACATAAAGATTAATGCATAAACAAAAAACTATACAAGTATATCACAAGAGTACACAAGAGATATGTGAGAAACCCTATTGGTGGATAAAAACCACTAAACCATGCACATGGAATATATTCCTATAATTTCAAGATCCAAAATTTAGTGAAGCATCAACTTCACAAAGAGTTCTAACCCCTACCTAGTTAAGCACCCCCTCAACTAGTCCTCTACAAGCTCTATCTTGTAAGAAGGCTCCAACCCCCTAGGTAACTTAAAACCAACTAATTCACATTTTATATATGATCAACTTATAAAAAAATTTATAAAAAAATTTATGATTACCTCCTCTGTTTTCACTCTTTACCCTTCAATCTCACTCAAATAGCCTTCTAGGCTTACTCACTCAACATGCCTCTTCTAGGCCCATTAGATCCATTGACATTATCATCCACCTATAGAATATATGTTAGATAAAAATTTATGATCATATTATCCATATTATGGTACTCAATGGCCTAATTTTTTTCCTTCAATTAACCCTTTTCTTCGCTTAAGCCCACACTTTTCTAACTAGCTCAAACATGCCAATTAGGCCTTGCTTAGATACTCAACACTTGCCTTCACCCACATTGGTCAGCCATGAACTTTTTCATACATGGGTAATTATTAGAATGGAATTTATAATGTTTTACCATCATGAAATAACCACTCCTTTGGTTTTCCATTACCTCATTATCCCCACACTTCAATTAGGCCTTAATGAGACCTAAAGCAATTAGGTCTACTCATGCGCACGTTACCACTTAGACCCTTGGGAGCACCCATTATCTTAACCAATGGAGTAATCAATTAATAAATTCCTATAATATAGCCTTGATAATTTAACCATGGGTCCCCAAGTCCATTTGGGCCATTTCACTACTTGGACCCACTAATTATGCCTACTCACCTTTTAGGCCTTCTCACTGCCAAAATGTCTATCAACCATATTTGAATAATATAGTCAACTTTATCAATAAAATATGTCCTAAAAACACATTAATATAATATTTTTGACTTAAAAAACCTCTCCATGTCCATTAACCATCACCACATAGGCCAAAGGGCCTTAAACCAACTCTTGCAACATGACCACTCAAAATGGTCAAACATTATCAAAATACAATTAAGAACTCTCGACTCTAAAAAATTGAATAGGGACAAAAAAATATTATAAAATAATTATAAAAAAACTTTGAGACATAATTAAAATATTGAAACTCATTTTATTCTTCACCTCTTGGCAAAGCACCCCAAACTCACCTTTGCAAAGTGACTACTCAAACTACTTATAGCCTCCAAAAACATAGTCATGAATAACTTTGTCATTATTACTTGAAAGAAAAATTTCATGAAATCTCATAATATAAATATTTAATATATGGTTTATATATAATTATACAATAGTTATATCTCTTTTTTTGGTATCAATCATTGATCTTACAAACTAATCTCTCAAGCCTCTCTTTCACTGTCTTTAGACAACGAGACAAGCCAATTTGAATTTCATATCTCAACTGCTTAAACTACATATACACCTTAAATAAAGACTAAATAGGTTAATTATGTATTATAAAACATTAATATGTTCATTATATGAAATTAATTTTGTCATAGAGTCTCAAACCCTTCACTTCACTTGATAGATATGGAACTATCATTTTGGCTTAAGATACAGTCATGATGATCTTGACTTCTCACACCTGTAGGGACACTTTATAGAAATTCTAAGGTATTTGGATGATATTAAGACATCATAAGATCAAATTAAAACAAAAGGAAATATATGTCAAATGGAAAATGTATAACATATAGATCAATCCTTGAAACTCACTCTTTTACTGTCTTGACTTACACAAACAAGTCACTTTGAGAGTATCTTCTTGATCATATATGACCATATCAAACACTTATAAATAAAGTTAAAAAGAGATATATGACTTTAAAAAAGACCCCAAATAATTGGATTTATCCCTAATCACTTGCAACCAATCCCTAAATGCTTTCTCACTTTCCTTGGTGTTTTCTCATTATTTTCACTCTTTGTCAATCTAGCGATAGGTCAACTTGATTGGCCAAAATGATTAACACAGAAGATATAAGTTATCCAAATAAAAACATGGACATAATTAAAAATTATTTACCTTCAACCTCCATTAACTTGCATGCATTGACCTGGTCAAACCTATCTATAAGATCAAATTCTTTAGAAATAAGGGTTTTCTATAGGTTATGCTCATTGACCTAACACACCACTACCACCTAGAGATGACTAAAGGAGTACCCTACAAAATAAAATCATAAAAATATATTAAATAAACAATTTTTGGCACTTTCTAACAAGTTTTATCCAATCAGGTCAGTAAGAGGGTTTTGAGAGGGTTTTAGACCAATTAACCTTATTAACATTTGTTCATATAGTATTGCCACTAAAATGCCAAAAAAATGCTTGGAAATAATTATTAGAAACCTTTTTCATCTCTCCCAAAATTATTAAGACACCATGCAAAATTTACATGTGCCAATGAGCATCAAAAGATCCTTTTTGGGCTTAGAAACCTTCAATTTGTATACACAGGAGATCTTAAAATGTTATTTCTTGCTTTCTCCTTCATCTAATGACCTAAAACTTGGTCAATGTGCTTGAAACAACCTGTCAAACCTTAATATATTCTTACATATTCTCTCTTACCTTGAAAACTCAACTTGACCCTTTATTAGACCATAATCAACCAAATATGCACATTAAGTCTAGAATAACCAGTCATGTTTGGATCTTGAAAACACTTGGAAACCTCTTTCTATATATATATATATATATATATATATATATATATATATATATATATATATGCATTGGTCTCAAATCATCACACACATGTTAAATGACATCATATCAAGCTCACATGCTATCATCCTTCTTCACACAAGTCTCACACTACCTAGCTCAACAAGATACCAAGCCTATTCCATCATACTAGGTATTTTATGCAAAATTTAAGCCTCAATACCTAACCTTGGAGTTATTCTAAAGTATTCTTTACCTTAAACACATGTTGACACATTGTTTAACATCCTCTCATATGCTCTAACACTTATTTTCACACTACCAAACTCAAATACCTTCATCTCATCACCATCATGCCTCTGCAAGCTTTATTCATGCTTAAGAACTAGTCTAAACACACAAGATTACTAGGTTCCATACCTCTTGAATACCTTCCTGCCTCTATAGACACATTCTCATGTCATACTATGCTTCAACTAATGCCACATACCACTCACAAGTCTTAGTTCATTCACTTTGTCAGACTTCACTATGCATGCCTTCTTGAACACACAAGATCTCACACTTCCTTTGAAATTAATTATAGTGCATAGAGACATGACATCAATGACAACTTAAAACAATGGCATAATCTCATTCATCTAGTGGCTTGTGAACCTCAGTTCGAGTATATAAATGTTGTAATAAAGTGGGGACACTAGAACTTGACAAGTGTATTCATCTCACTTACTTACAAGATCGAGGACCAAGCTCAGAAGCATAAAGGGTTTGAGGAAGCTATGTGGTTATATTTAGACAAGGAGCATCATCCCACTTATCTAAGACCTAGAAGACTTAGCAAAAAGAATCTAAGTCCTGAAAGTTAGTAGGGAAGTGAGTGTGACAAGTGGCAAATCCTCATTCTTATGAGGTTCTTGAGTTCAAAAAGTGACCAAGTATGGAAGATTTTGGTAAAAATAAAGTATCCATGAGTCCCTTTTGAATTTAAATGCAAATAGCTAAGTTAAAAGTCCAAAAAAGGCAACAAGAATACGATACTATCGAATAAAAATAATCATTCCACTGAGCCTAAAGCTCATTTTAGCCCATTATGTAGAAAATGACTAAGTTAGAGAATGAAAATAATGCAAAGACTTAGTCAATTAATCTGAAATAATGCAATAAATGGACCAAAAATCTTACAAAAAACACACAAAAACTCTTAAAACAATTAGATAATTTACCCAAGTCTAAGCCAATTTTTTCCCAAAAAGGGAAATTTTACCTATTTAAAAACATGTTTTAAAATGATTAGGGCCCATTAAACTTAGGTGATTTTAGATAAATATTCAATAAATTCCAATATGTATTTCATAGAACAAGAGCATATAATGAAAACTCCCTATTCAGACTTGGTTAACATATTGAAGCAAACTTAAAATTCACACTTCACATCAAGTATTTTCCAAATATAGTAAACAATTTCAAATAGACAAAATTGACCAAACTCTCCTAAAATAAAAGACTGGATTCTAGAACAAAAAAAGGTTCCATGATTTGATAATGAAATTAGGGCATGTTGTGTAAACAATAACACCTTTCAAAATATCTCTAGCTTCAACGATGTTATTAGTAAGTATTTAATGCTTTCACAATCAATAAAATCAATCAAAATATTTTTGGGATAACTATGTCTCTATTTTTTATTCTCAAACATAGTTATCCTAAAAATATTTTGATTGATGTTATTAGTGTTAGACTCGATATTTGGAGAAAACATAAGGAGCAATTGACCCTCCTAATCTCAAAATATGCCACCATAACTAGTAAGGCTAGAATTACCTCTAGAGGTGCCTAAATTTTGAATTTAATGCATCCTAGTTCATGAACTTTCCAAAAAATAGGTTGACTATATTTAATATTCATCCCACCAAAAACCCCTTTATCAGGTGAATCAATAATAATAATAATAATAGTAATAATAATAATAATAATAATAATAATAATAATAATATTATTATTATTATTATTATTATTATTATTATTATTATTATTATTATTATTATTATTATTATTATTATTATTATTATTATTATTATGAGGTTTTCCAAACACATTCAAGAGGAAAATCCTATGGTAGCAGTGTAAGGAGAAAGTGATTGGGGAAGGTCTAACTGGTAGAAGAATCACATAAGATCCTTTGGACATAGATTCAAAATAGTTAGGAGGGAAAAGGGTGGTGATCAAGAGTAAAGGAGGATCTAAGGAGCAAAACAATGCTTTGATGGCACAATAGGGAATAAAAACACAAGTTTGGAATGATTTATGGGGGAAAAAAAGGCAAGGAAGGGTTATGAGCTATCGATTCAATTAGATTCCAATACATCTAGGGAAAACAATGAGCTAGGGTTTCAACCCTTCTCTAACACTTCCTAAGGTAGGGGAGGTGGATAACCTTATCTTTTCAATGTATAAAAATATTGTGAATGTTTACCATTTTATGGTGAGTTCTACAAGAAAAAATCCTCTTGGATAATCCAAACTCTTCCCCTTGTTTTTCTCACTGACAACCTTCTCTAACTTTAGGGTTAGATATGGATAAGAATGGGGATAAATATTTGTAGGATGGAATGGATGTGGAAGCTATGTTGATAGCACCTAATGAAGGCAACCAACAGGAGGCTCCCCTTAATTATAATCTCGAGACAAAGCTCATCCTAAAGGATATCCCTCTCCAAATGGAAAATTTGGTAGTGTATATGTGTCGTTCAGAAGATGGTTTGGATTAGTATTTAAAGACTATGGAGAGATGATCTCTTATTGGTAGATTCTAGGGTAAGAGGCTTTCTTTGTCCAAAGTCTCTAGTTAGATATAACTCAACTGGAAGGGTGTTGTTTGACTTCTTTTGACTAGATTATAGAACAAGTTTTTTCTATTCAAATTTATCTCCAATGATGACCAAAATTTTGTGGGTCTAATGGCCCATGGTTTTGTGGAAATTTTGGGCTATTTATTTACCCTTGGAATCCCTTTTTTGATCCTTTTAATGAAACTTTCAATAGAGTTCCCTTGGATAAGGTTTCATCATTTACCTTTAATTTTGAATTTTTTTCTTCTATCAAATTTATAGCTGAACAAATGGGCTCCTTTGCGATAATTGACCTATAAGCATATGGAAATCAAATTTATTTTACCATGGTATGCATCCTTATAGATACTTACTATCCAGTTGTTTCCTTAATTCAAATTTCTTCTAAGAATGGGAAGTGGTTTCAACACGTGTATTTAGAAGGGATGTCGTTTAAGTTCTTCTAGTTTAACACAATAAGGCATAAAATTACAACATGTACCTTTCCAAAATTAGATGGGTTATCTACTATTAAATTAAAAAAATTAGTTTCAAAAGCAAGAACACTAGCTTCAGAATTTGATCTTTATTTTGCCCAAGAGGTCAAAATAGGGTTGGGATCATCTAGGGAAGTCTTAGACATGGATGCAGTTGATGATATTTTTACTCCCTCTTGGAAGGGAATGAAGGAGCAGTCTTTAGAGGAATAAGAAGCAACAACACTAGCATGATCAAAGGACTTTAATTAAGAGAAGGTCATAAATAAATTTTTGGTTGATTACCATGAGCATGGTTCCTCTCTTAGAAAAGTTGGTCCAGTGTTCTACAGAGGTCTAAGTCTTTGGGAGAGTTGGTTTTGATTGGGGAATAAGAATTCTAAGTTGAAAAATTAAATCAATGACTTGGAGCAAGAGGAATAATGCTTCTTAATAGAGTGAAGATTTAACATATAGAGAAATATTTACCATCTCTTAGATAAAATCTCTACTAACCAAACCAAACTATGGCACTCTAAGGCATAGTGGAAGAAAAATAGAAGCAAAAATATTGATTATTGATTGGGTTGGTTTGGTTGACAAGAAAATTATTTATTTATTAATTGAAACTTTTAGGAGATTAAGAAGAGCAATAAAGACAAATTGATTGGTAATGACATAATTATAGCTAGGAATTGGTCTTTATTTAATGAAATTATTAATTATTGACAGAAGCAAAAGTATTTAAATTATTGATTATTTATTGGGTTGGTTTAGTTACTAGTAAAATTTTGTTTGTCTTTATTTCCCGGTGGGTTTAGAGGATAAGAATACAAGTGAAGAAGTTGAGGGTAAAGGAAAGCATGAATCTAAGTCGTCATTGAAGAGAATGGCTGAGGTTGCAGGAGGATTACATTTGTTGATAGGAGAAGCCTCTATGAATAAGGAGAAAGATGGGCTAGATAAGGCTACTAAAGGGAAGAGAAAATTAGAAGAAGAGAAGGAGGTTTCTAAAGAGGATATGTCAGCCCATGCTAAAATGATTTTGATCATAGGATATTTGGAGCTACAAAAAGGGTTTCTCAGATGGTTCATGAAAGACAAAGTATTAGAAGGAGGGATTTAAATAAATTAAAGCTAATGGTGGTAATTTTTGTTTTAAGGAAGAATTGGATGAAAATTTTATGGAATTGAAATCTCTATAGGATAAGTGCTCGGTACTAGAAAAGGAAAACCAAGACATTCATCAAAATATTGAGAGTCTGGGTTAGTTCAGTAAGAATCTTGCAGAAAACTACATAATGATGGTGAAGGTTTGAAGCTACTAGTGAAAAAAAGGATTGAAAATGGGAGCTCAACCAAATAGGTGAAGAAGATCGAAGGTATTGTAAAGGGAAGGATGATGATGTTGAATCATAAAGAATTGAGAATTTGGAACATGATTTGAACAATGTCTCAAGTCTGGGAACTTGCCTTGGAAGGGTTGTCTAATTAGTGTGAGTCTTTATTTTATTTTATAGCTCTTTAATTGTTGTCTAGTTGTTTTCTAATTTTGCTTAAGCAAACTTTAATGTTTCTAATTGGTGCTTTAGGCCAATTTACTTGTTTATTGTAAAAGATTGGGCCCCTTATTTAACCCCTCTTTTTACCAATAATAATAAAATAGAAAATAGAAAATTATATCCCTTTTAGAATAACTTGCACCTTTAGGACAAAGTTCTTAGTGAAATATTTGCAAGACAAATAAATTGTATTCATATTGAAGATACACGTTATTATTTTACACTAACTACAAAAATGTGGCCAATCCCTTTCACAAGTGTAATGATTTCTACAGGCCTTCTCTAGCTACTATTTCTAGTGGATTGGCTCAATCCTTGGTCAAGGTTGAAGTAGCTAATATGGCACCTTCACCTCTAGCCTCGGTCTCCTCCTCCCCTTTGTTCCTCCTTGGAAATCTTCTAGTGTCTTTCTTAGATGATGCTCCTGAACTAGTTTTTTATGATCAAGACATCCAGGATTTGAGTTTAGATGTTGGTAGCCATAGTTTATTTGGAAAATGCGTGGGATCTCCCCTCTTAGTTTTTGATCTTGTCAGTTGGGCTAAACCGGCATGGATCTCTATGGAAATGCCTTCCTTCACCCTACTTAGTGATGGCTTCCTCCAAGTGGTGTTTCATAGTTTAGTAGATCGTGATTTTATTTGGACTTTGAGGCCTTGGTTCATTGGTAACTTTGGGGTTTTTTTCTGCTCTTGGGCTCTATTCTTTGACCCTAAAAAGGTGGAGGTCACTTTGGAACCAATTTAGATCATATTATATAATATCCCCTTGATCTTGAGAAAAGAAGAACACATTGTTATGTTGATCAACTAGGTGGGATCCTTTGTGAAGCTTGATGCGGGATCGATGGAGAAGAGATTTGTGAGAGCTTGTGTACTTATTGACCTCTTCAAACCTTTCTACCATTCAGTTAATCTTTGCTCCTCCTAAGGTTCATGGACCCAATACATCAACTTTGAAGGTCTTCCTTCTAAATGTTTTTATTGCAACCTTTTTGGATACCATGTTGTTGGGTGTTCTTCTATGGGTTTTAAGAGCTCGGCTCCTCACTCTCGTTTGGTTTGGAGGAAAAAAGAAGGCGCTATTGACTAGGATTTCTTATGGCGCAATCATGGTGTCTACTTTAGGCCTTCTCCCCTCCTCCCCTCAGTTGTTCCTCTCGTCTCCCCCTAGAGTGATGTCTCTTTGCAGGTTGATGTTATTTCGGGTGGGCTTCCAAGTTCTTCGACTCCCTTGGCAAACTTGGATTCCCCTTCTCGCCCTTCTTCGGCTAAACACAAAGCCCCCATGGTCTCAACTTACAAGAAGAAAGGGCGAAGAACAAACGCATAAAGGTTACGTTTCAATGCAGAAGACTTGGTGAAGGATGGAAACTAATGGACGATGGAAGGTCTTCTCTTCCAATGTGATAAAAGAACGATCCTGTCCATGTGCTGAATTGTCTTCTCCTTAGCTTGGCTACTTTGGCATAAGGCGGATTTCACCCATGAACTACACTTGGAATTGCAAATTAACCATGTCTTTCCGTTCGTTTTTTTTTTTGCCCCTTACAGGGAGCGTTTTTGGGCTACTTAACGGACAATTGGAAAAGCTTTAATATAAGCAAAACCTAGAAGGTGAAATGACCCGCGACTCGCCTGTGATAAACGATTCCATACGCATATCAACTCCCAATGAAGTACATAATGTTCGGTTCCACAGCCTTAACGCGGAAATAAATCTACTATAGGTGGGCCCCTGACTCAATTTTTTTCCAAAAGGTCGCGTAACCACAAGATAAATGTGTGACCCCGCATAGAATCTTTCACCTGCTGACGTGGAAACAATCGAATTTTATCGTTATTAAAGTCCGGAGATGGAATACGTGAACCATGCCTGCTCTTTGCATTCCATCTATCTATATCTCCCCTGCTCACTTTTCCAAGTTGCACCAGCGACATATACATATTGTATATACCTTCTCTCCTTTGGACCCTCCTGCATCCTGTCTTGAGGTTACCTTTGAATTTTCTTTACATAGCTTTATCACTGCCAAATCCGATTATTGCAACTATATCATAATGTCTGGCCTGCTCATGAAACGCAGCCGCGAAGATCAGCCTCCGCCGGATTCTCCAAAACGTTTCCACGGCGAAACGGAGCGACAAATTCTTCACTTATTGGAAAATATCGAGTCTGTAGATGAAATTCACGAAGAAGAAAAATGTGGCTCCAGCGAAGAGGTGATCAACGGCGTCATGAGAAGTCTGGAGGAAGAGATTGGCTTAACGTCGAGCTCCACGTCTTCTGAGGGGTCCTTCGGGTTAAAGAGGGATGATTCAGTGTCCTCTGATGTGACCAACCGCTACGAAACCCAGGATCCAGACTTCAGCGGAATTGACCTGAGTTACCTGCTAGGGGCCCCCGACGATGAGCTCGGCATTCTGCCCAGCCCGCTTCAGAATTTAGAGGAGCACGCCATTTCTTCTTCTCCAAAGGAAGAGGATTTTGGACTTCCATTAATTTTCGCCGAAAATGCGGAACTTAAGGGGTCTGTTGAGAAGTGGCATTTTGAGGATGATTTGGTAGATAACAGTCGGCTGCCTGGGATATTGTGAATCAAGGAGCTTATTGACGGAGATTATTCAGTACCATGGAGACTGGAAACTGCTGGTGGCATGTATTGAATCGAAAGAATCCAATATTATGTTTTAACATATGCTGTATAATTCATAACCTCAAATATTTATAAAATATTTAATCTTTTGAATCATTTGAATCATGGTCATGTTTTAACTGCGATAATGAAAATGTGTGGAAAAATAGTTCTTCGTTTAAAACACTGCAAGCTCTCGGATTAACGTCTTCGAGGAACTAAATTTATGATCGTATTTGTATAATATGACCGTAAAATAAAATCGTTTATTTTTTATTTTTTTAAAAGATCGTAGCAGATGTAAGGTGAAATTTTAAATTTTGAACACATCTTTAAAATTTTTACAGGATTATAAGAAACGTATAGATTATCTTTAGTGTTTACTCCTACTACTATGAATGAACTGAAGGGCGATTTTGAGTAAACAATGGTAAACGTTATACATATATTTAATCAGTTTCAGGGTTAAGATAGTTAAAGTGGTCCTTCCTTTCATCTCTTTCGCTTGGTCTTTTTTCTTCAACAGGTGAAAGATCGATTGTAATGCAAGAAAGCCCCAAAAAATAACTTGAGAGTCAAAGGACGAGATTTGCAGCAAATCTGGTCCATTGAAAAAACAGACAGACTATAACAGTTAACCAAAATCTTTGAAACTGCTAATTGTGCAATAATTGTTAGCGAACAGTTCTGTTTGCCATTACAAGACAAATTCCGCCCGTTTTCTTTGTGGAAGAGAATCAGCGAAAAGAAGTGGACTTTCAAGCGGTGTTGTGTTCTTTTTAAATTCTCATTAAAGAGACAGAAATGTGTCTAGCTATTGACAGAAGCAACTCAAATTTGCTATGATATTATCGTGGTAGGGTCGTTGGCCGTAATCTACATGACAAAGTGTTAAAGCAAATCCACTAGAATTTCCAAAGAGAAGGAATACCTTTTGACCTTAAGTTTTTATGATTGATGAGTTGTGCTCCTTTCCTTTTCTCTTTTTTTATGTGGACCATGTAATGATCAAGCTTAACCCGTGTTAAGATTTTTTTTTGAAAAATTGTGAACCATGTAACGATCACGGATAACACACGAGTGCTCATTACTTAATGTGCGAGTCATTCATATTTGTGATCGCAGTAGATTTAGGGATGCATAAAATGTGCATATGACCCTACATAAAATGTGCATATATTATAAGATTAAGCTCAATGCATTAATATCTGATATGGTCCATTTTGTGGGTTAAATATGCATATAAACCTAGACTAGGAATTTGACCAACAGAGGTCTAGAACTCCATCGGAGATAGAGCCTATGTTTTGAGAAGGGTAAGTGAACATTAACTATTACCAACCAAGGAATACGCTGAACAAGGAAAGAAATACCAGAGTTTTTACAAAATGTGAAAAAATGAATCCATAACTCATTAACAAAGATAAAATCCAAAATATATGAAGCAAGAATAGATATGGAGGAAAAAGGAAAATGCTTCAGATAAGCACATTCATTGTGTGTTCGTAGCCCTCCTTTGCATGAAGGTGCCAGAGAGCATAAATTATTTAGATGAAAATGCAAAGAAAAGCAGTGAAGATTATAATAACTCCTTTAAAAGGATATTTGTCTTCAATTTACCTATATACCTATTGTTTCTTAGGTCCTGTTTCTCCTCACCAGAGGCCCACTATACATAAGGTTAATCTTGCTCAGGATTTTGTCTCTGTTAATAAATTGTTTTTATACAGAAGGACAAGCTCTCATATGCAGGGTCATATGCACTAGGAATTTGACAAATAAATCTCTAGAACATGGTAGAATAGGGTGTATAGGAGCCTCTATAATATTTTCCAAGCTTTATTATCTTGAGGTTTGTTTTTAATTAATGTGTTTTTATTCATCATTTCATGTGTATTTATGCTTTCAAGTGCCCAAATGTACTCTATTCTTGTTTACGAGGTGTGTAGATGGATGAAGCTTCATAATTATCTATAATGGGGTCATCATGTATGTGTGCTTTTAAGTACATTGAAAGTGTTAATCTGGTCATATTTCATGTGTTTGTGCAGATTTCCACTTTGTAAGAGTGTGTGATCCATGTTTGATGTACTCCCATTGTACTATATAGTGTATACTTATTGTTGACTTCTTCATTTAGAATGTTCACTAAGCTTATTAAATATTGCCATCAACATCTTTCATAGAAGCTACAATTGAAATTAATTTTTTTGCATATAATTTCCATGGACTTGATATTCTAGGCTTCAAAAATATTATAGCTAACCTTTGAAATTTACAACAAGCATGTTTTATTTATTTTAAAGTTTTCAAAATGTAATGTATCCATTACATTTTCTCTATCTCATCTACTACATACAAAGGTTCGATTAGCTTGTCCTTGAATCACCACATCAGGCGTTTCCATATTATATAGATTGTTTTCAAATGAATTGGTATGTTATGTTTCTATAATGTGAAAAGACAATCTCTACTTTGTAACGTTACACTATCTAGAGAAAATGTAATGCCTTCTCATATGTATATTTCCTTGTTGGAGGCTCGTAATATATACTTTCAATATAAGGTGTCAATTTCATGAACAATGGTTGCCTTAATTATTCCATGACTGCTATGTTATGTTGTCAACTACTTAGATTATCCTCCTCGCTGACACACTATTATACTCTCATGGTGACCTTTACGGTGATTTATTTAAGCAACTCATTGGTAAGGGTTAGTTTTGTAAAGCATATTCTTAAGTTGTTTGGATGCAAGTTGTTAACTAATATTATGAATGTTAATTACTCCAGATTTAATTTAGATGAGTGGGAATTAGATGATTACCTCAAAAAACTTTATGTTGAGACCAAACAAATGGTATGTATTTTCAACGACTGCACTCAAAGGTGAATTTGAGTTATATTATTTTTTTGTTGATGCTACTCTGTTTTGACATTCATTGTGTTAGGAAAAAAAAATTGGTCAAAATCGCTCATTGCATGCAAGGGCTTAGTTTAGATGTTCGCCTCACCTACTCAGAGAATGAACGAGGAAGCTATATGAAACATCAACTATTGGGGATGGTATTCCCACTATTATGAGACAACCATCCCCTACTTGTGAACAACCAGGGGTGCAATCGCAGTGCGAGATCAATTCTTTACTGAATAAAGATGCAGACAAGGGGATAACACCTGTAATTTTATTGATGGTCCATGTATTTTCAATGCCTGGTTTAATATGTTTTCCGCATATGTAAAATGTTCAATATTTGTGAAATTTACATCCATATCTTGATTTGTTACATCTTTTTTAATACTGTAAGAGGAGGGGGTGGAGCAGACCGAAGGTGAAGAGGGTGTACCTGAAGCACCCAATGACTATTTCTTAAGAGATGTATGGGAATGTTTGGCTACCCTTAATGTTTGATTGCTTCTCATGTTAAATAATGTTTCTTTCTTCCCTCTTACAATAATCAAAATTAGAATACATTTGACACACCATATGTTTTTCTATGTTGTTTTTATTTTATGTTTTAGTTAGAAGGGGTGGAGCAGAGCCATGTGGATATGGGTGATAGTCACCTACATAATGACTTTGTCCCTACAAATGTGCATATTTATTGTACTCTCTCTTTCATTTTCCATGATTATACATATTTGTTATTCCATTTATGTTTGGAGTCACATATATATATTGACCTATATGGCAGGAGGAGGTGGAGTCATATGACCTTGGTGACAACAACGATGAGGATGTTGACAATGATGATGATAGCGAATATCTTTTAGATGTTTCATAATTTAAAATGGAGGAGGAACCAAATTTATAAGAACAATTGATTGTATTTGATGATGTTATCTTCTATTTATTGATTTATGCTTTTAACATTTTATTATGTTTGGTGAAGTTATATTTTGTTTGTTGATTTATGATTTTAACCTCGCATCTCTTCCTTTTTGAATGACAGTATGCAGGTGAGTATAATATCAAAGATTAGGGTATTATGAGGCAAAATGTGTACCTTTGATTGTTGAGGTGATGTGACACATTTAGAGCTAATGGTGCCCATCCATTTTGGTCATGAGATAGACTTAACACTCACTGTCATAATATTCATGGTCTATAGCCCATTTTAAAGAGGCCCCCTGGGTGTGCCAAAAGTGGGAAATATAAGTTAAAGGGAAGAGAAATCATGAAAAGATAAATAAAAGGAGGCTAATAGAGTGAATCTTGAAAAACCAGAGCATCAAAAAGAGAGATAGGATGGAAAGATCATGGATGGCTAGGGAGGATGTCTTTGAGTTATGTTATCTTAGAGAGATAGCCTTAAAGTCCATTAATGACGAGATGGGTACATATGATTTGAGTGAAAAGTTGGAATGGATAAGGGAAGCCTGCATTCAATGAAGAGAATATCATCAACAAATGGAGTGAGAAAGAGAATGGGTGGAGCAAAAACAAGGTGAATGCAATAATGAACCTTAAGTTAAATGCATTCCATTCATTTATTTCATGAAGTTAAAGTCAAGTTCAATTCAACTTACTCAATATTAACATTGATATTTCTACAACAATCATCATTCTAATTATATAGGGATGACCCTCAAGCCAATTCTAATGATGATGATCACATTCCTTTGAGAGAAATACATTTGTAGAATAGTAGATATGTTTGTCAGGGAGAGGCATAAAAAATGATAGTGCACATGATAGGTTGCCTCACAAATTGTTATTATAATTCTTATGATGACTATGTATTACATTCACCCTTCTTTATTCTCTATACCTTTATTTCAACCCTACCATTAAATTTTTTGATAGTGTCGTATATTATTATTGCATATAGGCTTTTGTTGGAGACAAGTTGGCATAGTCATAAGCATGGATGAACCATGTTTAGGAGGTATGATATTTACTTCTTATTTACCAAAACCAACAAGTTTATTATTCATGTTGGTGTCTTATTTTTGCTTTTTGTCAAAATTTCTAAATTGTACCTTTTCAAATTCAGGTGTCTAGGGTGACATATGCATATACATGCATTCATATGGTTGACTATTTCCACTTGTTTATCCATTTCAAAAGGCCTAATGGCTAGGGCATAAACATTGATATTGCCTTGTGACTACTGCCTTGGACATTATTATTTATATACATATTTTGGCATAATATACATGACATGTATGATATGTGGTCAAACATATTATTTGGATAGGAGATTTCAATACAAGTGTTTCATTTATGGTTTGTGTTGGATACATAATTTCTTTTATTTATGTACGACTTAAGCAATGGTTTGGTGGTTAATTTTCATCTACCGATGTATTACATAATGATTCATGGTTAATTGATGTAATGTTTTTCCCATCTACTCATCATATATTTTTTATGTGTACGGTTTATGATGTTTTCGATAGGTGATCTATCGTGTTCACATGTATACCTTATTTTCCTTTCATTCTTTCACATGTTGGTGATAAAATGCACATGTTTACATGTATCTATGTCTTTATAAAAGTAATCATGGTATCAAGGAGTGAAATATAATATCTGTATGCATGGCTTATCTATCTAACATTTATTTGTCTCATATCATGTGTTTATCTATTCAGGTAATCGACACAATAATTGTTGATGTCTATTAGCTACAGTTTGAGTTAGGGGAGGAGGGGTGAGAAGGAATGGGTAACACTCCAATACATCATAATGACCATGCCACATGTAAAGAATGATGGTATTTTTTGTCGATTTTTAGTGTTTCAAATTAATTTGTAAATTTGTCATTAGCCATTGTAACATGTAGTACTATCCATTTCACTTTCCCACTTTTCTCATTTATTAACATTAGACTAATATAATGATTTCATTATTTTCATTTAAGTTAGAAAACTATGTTTATGTAAATAAATTATTCGTATTTAAAAAAAAAGGATGTTCTTAGCTTTTGAATATTCTCATGGACCCTCATTTATGTCTGGAATTTTTTAGCTTATCAATGCTGAAAATATTGAATGCTATCATCGACTTTCATGTGTATTTTTTGCATACTAAGTCCCAAATATAGAAGAGAATGTGGCTTCCCAATTACTTGAGGACATGGAAAAAATTCTCCTAAGGATGAGATCTGAGAATGCAATGGGTGCAAAATAACATCTTGGTTTGCAACTATCACTAGCAACTGTAAAAAAACAATCACTTGAGAGGGAAAACTAGTTTTTGTTTGATCTTCTTGATGGTGCAAGGTCAAAGGTTATTAAGTTGGAAATTACACTAGCTGAGAAGACCAACAAGTTGCACTATATAGTTCTCAAACTGAGGTATGAGAAGATGGATGCTGAAATAAAGTTTGTAAATCTAGATGTGGCCCATGCCTACATAAAAGCACTCTGTGATGCAAGGGTGGAGATTGTGTGAGCCATGAAATTGAATAATGAAGGAATAGTTTCCATATATTATCACCAGTTTTATATTTTGAAGGTTGATTTTGATATTGTGTTTGCCCAAACCAATGGGATGTCTCACAATAGATATGGTATTCCATACATGAATAAGGATAATTAGTTGTGTGCAACGACCTATGTGTCTGGTATTCCATATATGCTTATGACTTTGTATGGAAATTAATTGAAACACATGCTTATTCAGATTCTAATCTACAAAATTGATGTTTATTTTCCACCACTTTCTTATATCATTTTGTGTATTTAATTTTTTTATGAATGAATGATTGTGTTCATAATTTTTGTAGGTGCATGTTAAGAGACCTAGAAAGGTATGGCAAAAGGTTATTTAGAAATATATTTTGACTCCAAATCATGTATAAATGTGTTTTCATGATATTTTATCACCATGAAATGGTTTTATAATGAGTTTCAAGTGATTGGAGGTTTTATAATGTCAAAAAAGTTCATTTACAAGTTGACTATGTAAAAGGAAGAATAGATGTGAATTGAAGGTTTTCTTCATTATTTGACTCTCAATCTTCTTTGAAGGTGTCTCAATGTTGGACAAGTAGTGTACAATGGTTTTCTAACATATTTTGTGTTATTTAGTGATTTTTTCATGATCTTCAAGAATATAATGTAGAAATTGTAAGAATTACAAACTTAAGAAAGAATAAGGTGAGTAAGGTAATACAATCTATGCAATATGCATAATTCTTATGTTTTTCACCATAATATGTATCAAAAGATGATAGAATAATAAAATTAATACAAGAGGAACTCAAAAACATAAAAATGTCTTCATAATGTGAATATACATGTATAGACCTACTCGCATACTTCTGCATTTTCATACACAATCATGGCAAAAGTGCTTGAGAGCATATATAAACATTCACTTTATAGAAGACAACACAAAAACATATATAAAATAATATTATAAAATCCTTTTCATCCAAAGAAATCCTTTTCTTCATTGATCGAAACATCAAACGCTATTATATAGCTATGGTAAAATATTAGCATATTCTAGATCAATATTGTTACATACAAAAGTGAAGGTAGAATTTGAATGATACGAATCAGAATCAAAACTTTAAGTAATAGACAAATAAATATGTACTTTATTTAGCTATAAATTAAACATGTTCAAACAGAATTGATTACAAGACTAAAAATTGTTTATCAATATTGAAAGATATTTCTATATAATTATTTTATTCACTTTTAAAACCATCACTGTCATCTGATGGATTATAGTCATAATCACTATCATCATCTACAACATGTGTGAAAAAATAAAGTGGTTCTTTTCTTGAAATCCTTTGCCCCAGTTGGATGAGAGGAAAAATTGTGTTGTGGGATATTGTGTACCTCTTCCATAATGTTGCATATGGATGAGATGGACAAAGCTTGGAAGAGTCAAAGTGGTTATTTCAAATGCTGTATAATTTAAAATGCACTTGGAATGGTAGTTTCATGCCAATGAATATATTTTGTACCTGATCTAGATGCATATACACATCTGGATCATTAGACATCTTTGTTGGAAAGAACTTATCCATGAAGGGCCTCAAATAGCTTGGAATGGCACCAAGAGTATCCCACACATCGAGAAAAATGACATCATCCTCTAGCCATCCATATGACCATTGTATGTAGAAATTAGTATCAATCATGTCTATGAATGCCATGTATTCATAACTACCATAGGAATTTAGTACGAAGGATATGCCATGTTATAATTCATAAGAACATTCTCCCATTACAATTCGTAAGGTTGGATGAAATTTGAAATGCATCCAAACCCCCTCTAGTTGATATAGGTAGCCACCACACATGAGATTTGGTAATTGTTTGATGTTCCATATTTAGATCCTTTACTATATTATATTTTTCCATATGAGTTTGTGGAATCACTCTCTTGTTTCCACAACACTCCCCATGTTTTTTATTATTAATTCCACCTGCCACATAATTACAAAAATTATTTAGTGATAATTTCCAAAAAAATTCACAAACTATAGTTGATTATTATGGATGTAATAGTCAACAGAGTTAAATTTTATGGGTAATCAACATGTAGTAATTAGCATAGATAATTTCCAAAAATTTCATAAACTATTATATGTAACTAGTTCAATTTCAAGTAAATGAAAATGCTCCATACAAGTGTTGACTGCCAAACAAACAAAAAGAATGATGCAAGCTAATAAACAAGAGTTGTTTGTGTATGTTTACTCTCCCATGCAAGTTCTATGGATTGTTCTTCGTTATATGATCTCTTGAATAGGCTCTTAAAGGTATATAAAGAGAGAAATCTTTGTGTTGTTGCAATTATTAATCAAGGAATGCAGGGTGACAGGCCAAAAAGAAAGTGAGGTTGTGGTGTTTTATGTAAATTTTCACTTAAGTTCTAAAGAAAGAGAGAAAAGAAACTCAATATGAGTGTGGTTGAAAAACCTATTTGTTTATGTGCAAGTTGAATCAAAATATTATGAAGAACTCCTCTTTGGCTGAGGAGGATGACCTGCATAATAAAGAGACTACAAAAAGGTTGTGTTAGTTAGGTAGGAAGGTGGATTTCCTAGCAAGCTAGATCTAAGAAGTACATGACTTCTTTGGAGGCTGTCAATCCACCTTTTGAAACAAGTTAATGTTGTTGATAAAAGAAGGTTGCATAACATAAATAAAATTACTCCAACAAAAGAAATAAATACTTTTCAAAATAAATGATTATTTTAATAAAATAACTTTAAGGTGAATGTTAAACTATCAAAATATGGTTCGGGTATGGTCAGAAATCAAGAAAATAGGGTTTTGGTTGTAGTTAAGAAATGGTTTTTGCTTGCTGATGTTAGGTGTTTGATTTTACACAATGCTCATCGATGGTCAAGGTTGAAGATGAAGGTGACTATCGGTGGTTAGGATGAAGATGAAGGTGACCATCAACAGTTATTATGGGTTTTTCATAGATTATTGATTCTAGATAGAATAGGTTATGGGTTGGTTATAAAAAGGTTTTATAGGTTGATGGAGGTTGGTTAATGGTTGTGAGGGCTAGAGAGAGCCTCAAAGGTATCAAGGGTAAGGGTTTGGTACTTAGGCGGTTGAGAGTGGTCAAGGGATGCTTGGTAGAGATGGGGTGTTTAGAGTTGCAAAACTATTAAAACTAAATAATTAAAACTTAATATAAGAAAAATATACTTAGCTTGTGGTTGATAATTGATAGCTTGGAAAAGTTCTAGAGATAGCTGACAATGATTATGGATGAAGAAACATCTGCATAATAAGTTGATGACAACTGATGACTTGATAATAATGATCTATGCACCTCTTTTCTCCCTCCCTAGTTCTCCTCCTCTCTTATCTTTATATAGGAAAAGAGGAGAGGCTCAACAAGATGTTAAAGAAAAGGTTCAAGAGCTACTCTAAAATTAACTTGGTCATGCACTAATTTGCATACGGATATGGAAAAGATAATTATAAAAAAGAAAGGCAAAGTGATGTGCATGTTGAATGTTCAGACAGTGCACCCTGACTATTGATGGTCAAGGTTTCCCAACAGTGATTGTCAATGGTTACCCTAATCATCAACGGTCAGGTCCCAAAAGAAAAAGGGGTTGAAGGCTAGGTTGAGCTAGTTTGTAAAACTAGCTACAAATGAGCTTCGTTAGGCTAGATTGGTTCCAATAGGCTCCTAGGCAATCCAGGGGTTTTTTTTGTTAAGTTGTGGAGCTAAAAGCTTCATAGGTATGCAAATGTGGAGGTTGCTGAGTGACACAGTAATTGACGTCAGTTAGGCCAACCGACATCGGTTATCTTTAGCTACACAGTAATCAGCATCGATTAGGGGTCAAACGGCATCGGTCAGACAAAAACTGACGTCAGTCACCTGTGTGTTTCCAGATAGCATTTCTAGAATTAGAATTTCTAATTTTAGGAGAACAACTAGTTTGCATGTAAAGACTAGTTTTAGTCTTGAGTTTGCGTTTCTAATTATTGTTTGGTTTGCGATCTATTTAAGAGACCCATAGGGCTCTATTGTAATAAGGGACTAAAGGATTAGATCCTCTAGTGTAAGATCTAGAAGGTTGGCAAGAGTGCAAGATCAGGAAGATCTACAGGTAAGCAAGGTCAGTTGATCTGCAGGGTGTGCATGATCAAGAAGATCTGTGTGTGTGTGTGTGTGTGTGTGTGTGTGTGTGTGTGTGTGTGTGTGTGTGTGTGTGTGTGTGTGCGCGCGCGCGCGTGTAAGATCAGTTGATCTGTGGGGTAGCAAGATCAAGAAGATCTGTAACACAAGAGGTGTAAGATCAAGGAGATCTATTGTATGTGTGTGTATGCTGTAAGGTAGGCAAAACAACTATTGAGTTGATTGTCACTGGTGGCAGTGGAATGGAAGTAGGCAACAAGAACCATTGGGTTGATTGTTACTGACTGGTGGAGGGAAAAACTCAGTGTTGTGTTGGTTGTAATTGATTGAGAGAGAGAAATCTTGAGGGAGAATTACTGTACACCCAAGAGGTGTGGGAAGAGTGAGATTTCTTTGTTGTATTTCCTTCTGGAAGAGTGTTAATACAAATTGTATTGTTTCTCATATCTCATATTCTGTGTTGTTTCTGAATTCTAGTTACTTATTACTTTTAGTTTAATTCCATGTTTAGTTGCTTATACAAAAGTAATCAATTATACTCTGTAAGATCCTAAAAAGTGGTATTAAACCTTGGTTTGGAGCGTGTTAGTGTTTGTTGATTACAGAATTCACTCACATGGGTTTTTGATTGAGTGGGAGTAAAGCAATGGTAAAAGAAAGTAAGCTAATAATGGAGAAATTCAATGGCAAGAATTATCAGTTATGGAGGATGCAGATAGAAGATTATCTTTATCAGAAAGATCTATACTTACCATTGGGTGGTGTTTCAAGTAAGCCCACATATATGCAAGATGAAGAATGGAATGTTCTTGATAGAAAGGCTCTTAGAGCTATAAGGCTGAGCCTAGCATCGTCTGTGATTTCCAACTTATCACAGGCAAAGACAACGGTAGATTTAATGGAATTTTTGGCAAATTTATATGAAAAACCCTCAGCTTCGAACAATGGTATTTCTTATGAAGCAATTATTTAATTTGCAAATGCAGGAAGGTGGATCGGTATATAGTCATCTTAGTGATTTTTATGGATTAGTAAATCAATTAATTTCAGTCAATATAGTTTTTGATGATAAAATTAAGGCTCTCTTAATCTTATGCTCTTTACCTGAAAGATGGCACAGTTTGGTAATGGCAGTTAGTAATACTACATCTGTTTCAAATATCTTGAAAGTTGATGATGTTGTTAGTTTAATCTTGAATGAAGAAATTCATAGGAAAAGCACAGGGGAAACATCAGGTAATGCTTTAAGTGTTGAAAGTAGGGGAAAGCAAAGAGAAAAGGTCAAGCAAGGGAAATCAAGGTCAAAGATAGACATGAGATCCAAATCTAGAAATGGAGGTATAACCTGTTGGAATTGTGGAAAGAAAGGGCATGCAAAGAAAGATTGTTAGTTGATAGAAGATCAGCATGAAGGAAATAAAGAAGCAAATGATGAAGGTATTGTTACACAGGATGCTCTTATATTTTCCTTGGATAAAGTAGAATCTTGGGTTTTAGATTCTGGTGCCTCTTTCCATGCAACCCCAAATAGAGAATTTTTCCATGATTATGTCCATGGAGACTTTAGAAAGATTTATTTAGGGGTTGGTGAGCCTTGTCAAATTGTTGGCAAAAGGAAAGTGCAGCTGAAATTACAAACTAGCAATATATGGGTGTTGAAGGATGTCATGCATGTTCCCATCCTGAAGAGGAGTCTAATTTTGATAAAAAAGTTGGGTGATGAGGGTTGTACAATAACTCTCACAACAAAATCTTGGAAATTTTCCAAGGGTGCACTTGTATTAGCATGTGGTAAGAAAGTAGGTACACTTTATCTATCCACTTGTATTACTGATTCTCCTTCTATTTTATCTACTTCAGATGTAGATGCAAAGATGTGGCTCTGTAGGCTTGGTCACATGAGTGAGAAGGGAATGCATGTTCTTAAGTCAAATGTTAAGAACTGGAAAGCCTTGGTTTTCAAGGAGAAGATGATGGACAGAGATCAGCTCAAACGGCTGAATAATTTTGAGCAGGGCAATGTTGATTTGGACAAGGTTATGATCCAAAATGAGCTCATGGGTAAAAATCATCACTCACAAGAAAACACAGACACCGACGTCGGTCAGGCAGAGACTGATGTCGACCAAGTAGGAATCGATGTCAGTCTGGTGGAGACTAAAGTCAGTGATGTTAGGCAGGTGGACACTGACATTGGTCAGGGAATTGACGTCGGTGATCAGGTGGAAACAACATTGGTTGGGTGCAGACCGAGGTCAACCAGAGATGATTGAGATCGGTCACTATTAGAACAAAATTTGGGCAGACAACAAGCTATCAAGGAGTCTCACACACCTATGAGGAGGTCTGAAAGGGTAAGTAAGCCTAAAATTCGATATTCCCCTTCTTTATACTTCTTTTTGCTCACTGATGGTGGAAAACTAGTAAGTTTTGAAGAGGCAATGCAGATAGAATCCAGAAAATAGTGGGAGCATGGCATGAGTGAGGAAATTGATTCCTTGGAAGAGAACCAAATGTGGGATTTGGTAGAGTTACCAGCCAAAAAAAAAGCACTAAAAAATGAATGGATTTACAGGTTAAAGAAAGGAGAGAATGGACAGGTGAGACATAAGGCCAGGTTATATGGTCTTGAGCAAGCTGCAAGACAATGGTGTTTAAAGTTTGACATGTTTATGACAAAGCATGGCTTTAGTCAATGCCAATGTCACCATTGTGTTTATTTTACCAGGTTGGATAATGATAGCTACATTATCCTTTTCCTGTATGTAGTGTATATGATTGTTGCAGGTTCACACATGCAGGGAATTACTGAGCTAAAGGTAAAATTAGTTTAGACATTTGCCATGAAGGATTTGGGAGCAACAAAGAAATTCTTTGGCATGAGTATTTATAGAGACAGGGAAAATCACAGGTTGATTTTGTCTTAAGAGGATTATGTGAATAAGGTAGTGGAGAGGTTCAATTTGTAGGATGCAAAATTGGTAAGCACACCTATGGTTGGACAGTTCAAGTTGAGCTATGAACAGTTTCCTAAATCACATGATGAAGTTGAGTACATGGTATGTACTAGACCTGATAGTACCCAAGCAATGGGAGTTGTCAGCAAGTTTATGGCCAATCCAGGAAAGGAGCACTTGAAAGCAGTTCAGTGGATTCTTAGATATCTAAGAGAGACCAGCAACAAGTATTTATGCTATGCAAGGTCAAACACTTCTCTACATGGGTATGTAGATTCAGATATGGCAGGTGACTTGGATGGCAAGAGAAACACCATAGGATATGTGTTCACTATTGGTGGAATGACAGTTAGCTGGATTTCAGAGATGCAAAAAGTTGTTGCAGTCACACAGGCTAGTAAGGATAAGAACCCTGTAGATATGTTAACAAAGCTAGGAACAAAAGAGAAGTTGAATCTTCATTCAACTTTTGTTGGTCTTCAATATTGAACTTGAAGATGGAGATACAAGCCAGAAATAGATTAGAGGATGTTGTTGTATAGGTACATGTACAGGTGCAGCTGTTTATCTCCAAGTAGGATATTGTTAAGTTGTGGAGCTAAAAGCTTCACAGGTATGCAAATGTGGAGGTTGCTGAGTGACACAATAATCGACGTCGATTAGGCCAACTGACATCAGTTATCTTTAGCTACATAGTAACTGGCATCGATTAGGGGTCGGCTGACATCGGTCAAACATGAATTGACGTCGGTCACCTATGCGTTTCCAGGCGGTGTTTCCAGAATTAAAATTGCTAATTTTAGGAGAACAACTAGTTTGCATGTAAAGAATAATTTTAGTCTTGAGTCTGCATTTCTAATTATTATTTGGTTTGGGATCTATTTAAGAGACCCATGGGGCTATATTGTAATAAGCGACTAAAGGATTAGATCCTCAAGTGTAAGATCTAAAAGGTCTGCAAGAGTGCAAGATCAAGAATATCTACAGGTAAGCAAGGTCAGTTGATCTACAGGGTGTGCAAGATCAAGAAGATCTATGGGTGTGTGTGTGCAACATTAGTTGATCTACAGGGTATCAAGATCAAGAAGATCTATAACACAAGAGGTATAAGATCAAGGAGATTTGTTGTATGTATGTGTATGCTGTAAGTTAGGCAAAATAACTATTGAGTTGATTGTCATCGACAGCGGTGGATTGGAAGTAGGCAACAACAACCATTGGATTGATTGTCACTGACTGGTGGAGGGAACAACTCAGTGTTGTGTTGGTTGTAATTGATTGAGAGAGAGAGAACTCTTGAGGGATAATTACTGTACACCCAAGAGGTGTGGGAAGAGTGAGATTTCTTCGTTGTATTTCCTTCTGGAAGAGTGTTAATACAAATTGTATTGTTTCTCGTATCTCATATTTTGTGTTGTTTTGAATTCTAGTTACTTATTACTTCTGGTTTAATTCCATGTTTAGTTGCTTATACAAAAGTAATCAATTTTACTCTGTAAGATCCTAACATTTTTGACATTCAAAATTGTAGTGTACATATTTTTAGTGTCTACATTTTGCCCTTTTTTGTTGTGTGGCTTGTGTGAATGAGTTACAAAACAAAAAATAGAGTATGGTTCAAAGGTCTGGTTGTCCCAAGAGTAAGAGGAGGTTCTCATACTCAAACTAGGAGTCAATGAAGTGAAACCAAAATTAGATTAGGGTTTGATAAATGGTATATGGTGAGTCATGAGGTTAGGCATTTGAAACACAAATTTTTGCATAAAATGTGACTAAGTGTGATTAGTCAAGATCATGCAAAGACTAAAGTTGCCATTGTGAAACCAAAATTGGATCGGGGTTTGATAAATGGTATATGGTGAGTCACAAGGTGGTGACCTGAGGTTAGGCATTTGAAACACAAATTTTTGCATAAAATGTGACTAAGCACGATTAGTTGAGATCATGCAAAGACTAAAGTTGCCATTGTTGGTAAAAATAAGGGTCAATGCTAAGAAAGATAAGTGACAAGTGAATCATGTGACTGTTAGTAGGCATGGTAATTGGGAACACTCATAAATGCAAGTCTCCTAAGTGATTTTTGTATTTTTAGTAGGCATCTAAAGTAGGAAGTGCTCCTAAGGAAAACATAAATGGGTCAAGTGTCACATGTATTCGAGGTAGGAAGTGCTTCCAAAAAGACATAAGCAAGCTTGATATGCATAAGGTGGCATAAAATTCAAAAGCGTCAACATGGCAATGCTATCATTATGGTCAAAAGATTAGGCAAAAATCATCACAATAATGTGTATTATTTGTGAAAAAATGGACCAATGGTGAGGTAATGAGGTGGCCAGGGTGGGTGGAGAAAGTAGACTCGAGGGGGGGTGTGGTTGGTGGAGAAAGGTGATATTCAATGGTTAGTTTAGGTAATGGTACAAAAAGGGAAGGCTAGGTTGTGGATAAAGGTGATCTCCAATTGTTAGTTTGTGGATAAAGGTAATCTCCAATGGTTGGTGGTGTTTAAATTGGTTGCCCAATTTGAAGTACCACTTGGTTTGGTAAAAAGGTGCTCTATTTCCTAGTGAAATGGTGCAAAGTGGGTAGTTGGGATAATTAATGACTCAATAGGGGAAGACATACATTTTGACAAGTGGCTATGAAATTAGAAAGAGGAGGTTAAACACTCCGATTGGCAAAGACCATAATGGAAAGATGGGTGGGATTATGAACATAAGCCCATTTCATACATTGCATTGGTGTTAGTTCATTGGTTAAAAGAAGTGGCTTGATCACATAGTGTCAAGTAAGCTCAAAATCCCTTGATTATAATGTAAAAAGGGAAATGGATGAAAATGGAACCTTATTATGAGACTAGCATGCCTCTTCTATAGGTTTACAAAGAGTCAGTGTAAACAAGTCTATGTCATTTAAAGTGTAGATTGATCGATGCGGGAAATCTATTTATGAGATCCACTTGTGGCTTTCCAAGATTATTATTGTCATGAGAGCCGATTATGGATTTCAAAATTATTTTATTTTTGCTTGTGGGTCTTTTGCTTATTTTGATTTTTCTTGGAGGGTTGGGGAAGTTGATCAATGCAGGAAGCTTCCAATAAATTGCTAGCTTTGGCAACTGCTTTACTCAACCATCCTTCAAGGGAGTGGTCTAAGTTGATATGCTTAGTTTAAATTCTTTTGATAGTTTTCATTCAAGGGAACAATCCACTTTATGTTTTATAATTTCAAATAAGTTTTCAATAGCTGTCCTTCAAGGGAATAGTTTGTGAATGCTAAGAATGACCCAAGATTTTTTTTTTGACTTTAACATTATTTTTACTTTTGTTTGGTTTTTCTTGACATACACTTGCTTATACATGCTCAAGGGGTTACCTTTACGAAGGAAAAACTAAGAGCACAAGAAGGTTTAATAGGTGAAAAGAGGTTTAGGTGACAATGACCATGGGAATCTATCCTGAAGAGGGATGGAAAGTACCATGATAATCATGCCATGGGTAGAGTTGTGGTACCCATAGTTCAAAATTAGGCTATGATTGTGACAAATAATCACAATATTTAGTCATAGTCAGTTATACTTAAAAAAAATAAGATGATGAATGTGGTTTGAAAGCAAGGGATGAGATTAAGCTAGACACAAGATGACCAAGAACTTGGTTTAACAAAAGAAAATGATGCGAATGCAAAGCATTTAGGGGTTTAAGCTATGATATGCCCCATATCCATGCTTTCATAAATGGTTGACATCAATCAGGAGAGTAGATGTCCCCCAGTTACTCTCTAACACTTGATGAGATGTGGAAAAGATTTGGGTTGAAAAAAAAAGGTGAGGTTGGTTAGGTGATTGTTGAATCCCAAATAGGTTGGGTGGTATCCAAATGGGTTGTGCCAATTTTTTATACCACTTGGTTTAGGTTGAGTTGAGAAGGCACTCTCCAAAGGTTGGGGAGAAGGTGACTCCCAAATAGGTTGGGCGGTGTCCAAATGGGTTGCCCCAATTTGGTATACCACTTGGTTTAGGTTGGGTTGATGGAGAAAGGTAATCTCCAACAATTAAAAGTTAGTTGGTTGATAGGTTGAGGAAAAAATGCCAAGGGTTAGTTTGGTTAATTATCAAGGTACAGTTTGGGTTGATAAATGGTCAAATAGATATGGATGGAAAGTTCCCCCAGTTTGTTCTTTCCATAGATGGTCGAAGATGGAAAAATTTTCCCAAGGTGAGGTGTTGTTTAATAAGAGGGTTTAGGAGGGGTGAAGATGACTTTATCCACCCCCAAAAGGGGGTATTAGTTGTTAGTTGTTAGTGGTTAGTAGGTCATGTTTATAGGTGGTGGTTTAGGTGGGATCACCATTATGGTGCTATGGCAAGGAAAACATTGTTGGGTTGGATTTGGATAGGTTTGAGGTCTATAAATGATTTTGGGAACATCATTATAAAATAGAGGTGGGGTGGACAAGAGTGTCAAATTTTCCCATTGAGGGAGCTTAGGTGAGGTGTGGGTGGCTTGGATAAAAGGGTAGCCAAGATTCAAGAAATATTGAATAGAGGGTTGATGTTGATTTGTGTTGATAGATAAAATGCTTATGGTTGGATTAAAAGTTAGGTTGATCATGTATGATTGATTTGGTTTATAGGTTTGCTTGATTGGCTGAGGGAGGTAGGATGGGTTGCTGATCCAAATTATTGGTTCGGTTTGCTTATTTATTTGGTAAGGTAAGGTGACAAAGATTTGACCCTATTCAAAAGGGAATTGAATCAAAGACAATGTCATTAGGCAGATGAAAATTCGCAGATTATATAGGAATTGAATGGGTTCAATTTTAATTGAGGTTGGGTTGTATTTAGTTATAGGTGAGGTGTTTATAGCTTGGGTTGGCTCCTTTAAAAGTGGAAGTGGAAGAGGTGGGTTGGTTTCCTTAAATATGGTTTTAAAGGAAAGTTGAGAAGGCTCTTCTTGGTCAACAAATGGGTGGTTTAAGGTTGATTCTTCCTTAGTGATAATTTTAAAAGGAAGTTGAAAAGGATGCACTTAGTTAACAAGTGGATTGATTGGGGTTTTGATTATAGTTCCCCTAGTTATAAATGCACTAAAGACCAAATATAATGAAGGGACCTTATTGTGTTGAGGGCTTTGGTCATGGGATTTCACAATAATAGGTGAAAAAAGAGGTTCAATGATTGATTACTTGAAGAAATTCAAAGCTAGGTTGGGGGCAACACGAAGAATATTATTTGGAACCTCTTTTTGATTGATAAGGTTTTGGATGATCATCTTAAAAGATCCACATCTGTTTACCACATGTCTATTTTTACGATGATACGTAAAAAACTCAATTTCTATGAACTACATGGGTTTTGGAAGGGAAGCATTGATGGGTTTGATTTGAGGGAGTCTAATGATAGAAGCCCTTAAAATTTTGTCAAGGATGAAGGTATATGATTCCCCTAGTGGGGTATACTGCCTAGGAAGAGGGTGCACCAATGGCTCTTGAGGTTGGGAGCTAGTTGGTTGGTTTCGTAAAGTTGGTTGGTCGAATAAGTTTGGTTGATTTAACAAGTTTGAATGATTTGATGGGTTAGGTAGGTTTGATAAGGTTGGTAGGTTATAAAAATTTGGTTGATAGTTATTAGTTTGATTTGGTGAGGTTGGTTGGTTTAATAAAATTGGTGGGTTCAAAAAGTTTGGTTGGTTGGATAATGTAGGTTTGTTTGAGACGTTTGAGGTATTTGATAGATTTGACATATTTTATATGGTGGGTAGGTTTGATATGGTTGGGTGGTCTAAAAGGTTTGGTTGGTTTAATATGGTAGGTTGATAGTTATTAGTTGGATTTAATGGGGTTGATAAGGTAGGTTGATAGTGGTTGGTTTGATAGTTATTAGGTTGATATTTGTGGGTGGTATGAATAGGGGGATAGACCAAGTCTTAGTTTTGAGATAAATAAGGTTGAAAAAAAGGTGGGATAGGTGATTGATATGATGGTTGAGGTAGGTAATCAAAATTTTGATACAATTGAGGTAATTGATATGAGGGTTGGGATAGGTAACCCAAAGATTGGTGAGGTTGAGATAATTGAGGTGGGTTATGACAAGGATCAAATAAGGGTTGAAAGGTTATTGGTTGGTTGAGGTGATGATCAAATGGTTGTTTAAAGGTTGTTAGTTGATTATAATTAAGGTTTAATTGATTGCAAGGAAGGTTGGGTTGGTTGTAAGTGAGGTTGGGTCGATTGTAGGTGAGTTTAGGTTGATTGTAGGTGAGGTTGTGTTGGTTATGGGCATGATTGGGATTGATTGTAGGTAAGGTTGGGTTAGTTTTAGGTAATCTTGGGGGTATAAGTGGCTCTTGATATGAGGTAATGTTCTAAGGCAAGAGGGTTATATTCTAGGAGTTTAATGAAGTTAGGATCTCTTATAGAGAATATAGATGGTGTCCCCATTGAACAAGGCAATAGAGATGAGGTAGGTGAAGGTAAGATGGTAGAAGGTTACCAAAAAAAATTAGATTCCTCACAAATAAAATAAAGAAAAAGAAATAAAATGATCAAAAAAATCTAGACACACACTATAAATTATGTTAAGCCTAGAGGTTAGTTTTAATCTCACTTTTGGCTTATGCCTTAGTTTATAAGAATGTGTGATAGAAGTTGGCTTGTAGATTAGGTACTATAAAAGTAGTCTATGGTTGGTTTTGGGTTATTTATGTGCTCAAAATAATCTATATTTGAAGTAATACATGGCTTGGTGTTGGGCCCTACCCCCTCACTTCACACATCACAGTGATAAGTGTGTTGGGTGCTTAGCCAATATATATTGATATTTAGAGTTTATACTCAACTAGAGAGATGAGTTGGTTCTCCCCATGGTAATGACCTCCAAGTGGGTTTTTTGGGAAAGGGTAAGGTTATCTTTAGCTGATGAAATCCCAGTCAAGGCTTGTCTCAAATTATTTTGATGTTTAATTGATGAAAGTGGTTTGGCTAGTGTGTGCAACAAAAAGTGATGCTACGATAAGATTACTGTGATTTAATTCAAAGTGAAATAATGTTAGAAGCAAGCAATGGAGGTAGTTGATTTTAAGCCCAAAATAAATTTTAGTTTCAATTATGAGCACAAATAGAGAGAAGAGAATCCAAGTTAAAATAAAAATGTGAGTAGAGAATCAATGGGTCCCACGAGGCATGCCAGAATGTTTCATGTAAATTTTCACTTAAGTTATAAAAAAAAAGAGAGAAAAATTGATATGGGTGTGGTTGAAAAACTTATTTGTTTGTGTGTGCATTGAATTAGAATATTGTGAAGAACTCATTTTTGGCTTGGGAGGATGAATTGCATAAGAAAGAGACTAAAGAAAGGTTGTGTTAGTTAGGTAGGAGGGTGGATTGCCTAGAAATCTAGATCTAATAAGTACATGACTTCTTTGGAGGCTGTCAATCCACCTTTTAAAACAAGTTAATGTTGTTGATAAAAAAAGGTTGCATAACATAAATGAAAGTACTCCAACAAAAGAAATAAATAATTTTCAAAATAAATGCTTATTTTAACAAGATAAGATTAAGGTGAATGCTAAACTATCATAATTGGTTCAGGTCTAGTTTGAAGTCAATAAAACAAGGTTTTGGTTATGGTTGAGAAATAGTTTTTGCTTGCTAATTTAGGTGTTTGATTTTACACAGTGACCATCGATGGTCAGGGTTGAAGATGAAGGTGACCATTGGCAATCAGGATGAAGATGAAGGTGATCATCGATGGTTACTGCTGATTTTTCACAACTTATTGATTCTGAACAGAATAGGTTATGGGTTGGTTATAAAAAGGTTCTATAGGTTGCTAGAGGTTGGTTAATGGGTGTGAGGGATAGAGAGATCCTCAAAGGTATCAAGGGTAAATGTTTGGTACTTAAGTGGTTGAGAGTGGTCAAGGGATGCTTGGTAGAGATAGGGTGTTTGGAGTTGCAAAATTGTTAAAACTAAATGACTAAAACTTAAAATAAGAACAATATACTTAGCTTGTGGTCTATAATTGATAGCTTAGAGAAGTTATAGAGCTAGATAAATATGATTAATGATGAAGAGATACCTATATAACAATCTAATGATGACTTTCTACTAATGATCTCTGCACCTCTTTTCTCCCTCCCTAGTTCTCCTCCTCTCTTCTCTTTATATAAGAAAAGAGGAGAGGCTCAACAAGATGTTAAACAAGAGGTTTAAGAGCTACTCTAAAATTAACTTGATCATGCACAAATTCACATATGGATATGGACAAGATAATTATAAAAAATCAAGGTAGAGCGATGTGCATGTTGAATGTTCAGGCGGTACACCTTGATCGTCGACGGTCAAGGTTTTCCAAGTGTTGAATGGTGGAGCCTGATCTTATTTTAATGTCCAATTCCTAATAGGGGGTGTGTGGGGGGAAATGCCCCCCCACTATGGTCACATTATAAAATATTATAATTTCATAGTTAATCTAGATAGTTTACTATTAAGTTTTAGATATAATGGTAAAAATTAAGTTAGTGAATTTATTCTCCAATTTGTAACCCTTATTTGATATGAGAGATTTGTAATTAGGTAGAAAAAGAGTGAGAGAGTGAAGAGGATATTTTAGTGGATGTATTGAAGGTTTTTCCCTTCATTTGTTGGACCGAATAATAAGAAGGACTGACAGTTTCTGTGTGGATGTATCCCATATTGGGTGAACAACTTTAAATATATGTCTCTATTTTTTTGTGTTTTATAAATTTTAATTGTCTTTATTTCATTATTATTTCTCTACATTCAATATTCCTAACAACTGGTATCAGAGCCAAAGGTTTATTTGGCAAATAAACTCATAGGAAAAGAGGTTTCTTGGTTCGAGTGGGAGCAATGGCAGAAGAAGGCAAGTTTAAGGTCAATAAGTTTAACGACCAAAACTACTAGCTATGGAAGGTGCAACTGGAAGACTATCTATATCCAAAAAAAAAAAATCCTACCATTGGGCTAAATAGCAAAGAAGATGGCAACTATGAAGGATGAAGACTGGGAGGTTCTTAATAGAAAGGCACTAACAACAATATGACTGTGCCTAATAGTGTCGGTGGACTTAAATATTTCAAAAGGAAAGACAATAGCAGATGTGATAAAGGCATCAAATAGAGTGTATGAAAAACCCTTAGCCTCCACCAAGGTATTTCTTATGAAGTGTTTATTTAATCTATAAATGTCAGAAGGTGGGTCTGTTACCGACCATTTAAATGATTTTAACATGGCTACAGATTAATTAAGATTTATAGGAGTAAATTTTGATGACGAGGTTAGGGATCTTTTGATTCTATGCTCATTACCAGAAAGATGGAATGGCTTGGTCATGGATGTGAGAAATTCTATCTCTGGGTCAAACACTTTAAATTTTGATGATGTTATTGGTGTTATCTTTAGCGAGGAAATGCGATGAAAAAGCACAGGTGAGACATCAGGGAATGCTTTGACTATGGAGAATAGGGTAAGACAAAAGGATAGAGGAAAGGGACCAGGGAATTGTGGGAAGTCTAAGAATGACATATCTAAATCTAGAGGAACATTGGTGTGCTATATTTGTGGGAAGAAAGAACACCTGAAGAAAGATTGTTAGTTTTGAAAAGGAAAACAAGGAGATGGACAAAAAGATAAAACCAGGAAGCAAATGTAGTAGGTGATGTGTTACAAGATTATTTAATCCTTTATTTATATAATATTAATGATTCTTAAGTGTTAGATTTAGGGGCTTCATTTCATGTTACACCCCATAAGATATATTTTCAAGACTATGTTTAAGGTGACTTTGGGCAAGTTTATTTGGGTGATGATGAACCTTGTAAGACTGTAGGAAAGGGTAAGATACAGATAAAATTATATAATAGAAATAAATGGTTGCTAAAAGAGGTGAGACATTTTCCTTAGTTGAGATGAAATCTAATTTCAGTAGGGCAGCTAGGAAGTGAGGGCTACATAGTTACATTTGTAGAAAATTCATAAGTCACTAAAGGATCACTAGTAATAACAAAAGGAGAGAAGGAAAGTACATTGTATTTATCTAATGGTGATGTTGAATCTTCTATTTATTTAGATTTTATAGAAGTAGATACAAAATTATGTCACCATAGACTTGGGTACATGAGTGAGAAACGGATGCAAGTTCTCCACTCAAATAATTTGTTGCTAGATTTGAAGGTGGATTTGGATTTCTATGGGAACTATATGTATGGAAAATAGAAGAGATTCATATTTCTTAGAGTTGGGAGGACAAAGAAGCATGAAAAGTTAGATCTTGTGCATGCAGATGCATGGGGACCAACTCAGGTATCATCCCTTGGTGGCTCTTCTTATTATGTTACTTTTATCAATGATGCAACTAGAAAAACTTGGGTTTATTGCATATGAAATAAATCTTATGTTTTTGATACTTTAAAGAAATAGAAATCTTTGGTTGAGAATGAGATAGGAAATAAATTGAAGTGTGTTAGATCAGATAATGGAGGTGAATATTGTAGCAAGGAGTTTGATAATTAATGTTCATCTCATGGGATTCATAGAGAGAAGATGGTTCCAAAAACACCACAACAAAATGGTGTGTCAGAAAGGAATAACAAGACAATCATGGAGTTTGCAAGGAACATGAGATTGCATGTAGGGTTGCCCTTATAGTTTTGGGTAGATGTTATGGTTACTACTATTTACTTAATAAATAGAGGGCCTTTAAGTCCTTTGGATGGTGGAATTCCAGAGGAAGCATGGACAAGAAAAAGGGTAGATTATTCTTTTTTAAAGACTTTCAGTTGTGAAGCATTTGTTCATATTGATAATGAAAATAAAACAAAGCTTAAAGCAAAATCTAAAAAATTTAATTTTATTAGATATGGAGTTAATGATTTTGGTTATTGTTTATGGGATATTGAAAATTGCAAAATTGTTAGGAGTAGAGATGTGATCTTTAATGAAAAGGTCATGTATAGAGATCAATTGTAGGAAAAGAAACATGAAAAGTCAAATAAAAATTATGAAGTACTTAATCAAATTACTAGAAATGAAATTCCAAAAGTGCCAAAAATTAGAATGTGCAACAACTACAACAAGTAACTCAAACTCCTGGAAGTGTAGTTAGAAGATCTACTAGAGTAAGTAGACTCCCTGAATGTTACTCTCCTTCACTTTATTATTTATTATTGATTGATGGTGATGAGCTAGAAAGCTATGAAGAAGTAATGCAGGTAGAAACCATAAAGAAATGGGACTAATAAATGAAAGAGGAGATGAATTCCTTGGTATACAACCAAACTTAGGATTTCGTTCAGTTGCTTGTAAGTAAAATAACATTGCAAAATAAATGGGTTTATAGGTTGAAGGAAGAATATGGAGGCAAAAAGAGGTACAAGGATAGACTTGTTGTTAAGAGGTTTACACAAAAGAAAGGTATTGAATTTGATGAAATATTTTCTCTAGTAGTTAAAATGACTTCTATAAGAACTGTTTTAAGCTTGGTAGTAGTACAATATTTGCACATTGAATAGTTAGATGTGAAGACTAAATTCCTGCATGGTGATTTGGAGGAGGAAATATATATAGAGCAGCCACAAGGATACAAAGTCAAAGGTAAGGAGAAAATGGTGTGCATGTTGAAGAAGAGTTTGTATGGCCTAAAACAAGCTCCAAGATAGTGGTATTTGAAATTTGACATGTCTATGATAGAACAAGGTTATAATATATGTCATTCTAACCATTGTGTTTACTTTAAGAGATTAGATAATGGTAGCTATATTATCTTGTTATTATATGTAGGTGACATGTTTTTTGTAGGGTTTAACATGCATGATATAAATGAGTTGAAAAGAAAACTAGTAGATTCATTTGCAATGAAGGATTTAGGTGTTGCAAAGCAAATCCTTGATATGAGAATAATAAGAGATATGATAAATAGGAAATTGACATTGTCTCAAGAAGAATACAACAAGAAGGTGTTATTCAGGTTCAATATACAAGATGCAAAACTTATGAATACACATTTGAGAGGGCACTTCAAATAAGCAAGGAATAGTGTCCTAAAACATAGGAAGAAATCAATTACATGACCAAAGTTCCATATGCTTCAGCAGTTGGAATTTTAGTGTATGCTATGGTGTGCACTAGACCAGATATTACTCATGTAGTGGGAGTTGTCAGTGGGTTTATGAACAATCTAGGAAAAGAGCATTGGGATGCAATCAAGTGGATTCTTAGGTATTTGAGAGGGACCACTGATATAAATTTGTGCTATGAAGGTTAATATGTTACCTTATAAGGATATGTTGATGCAAACATGGCTAGAGATTTAAATGGTAGGAGCAGCACCATAGGTTATGTATTCACTGTTAGTGACACAACAATTAGTTAGATCTCAAAATTATAGAAGATAGTTGCTTTGTCAAGTACAAAGGCAAAATATGTTACAAATACAGAAGCTATCAAGAAGATGATATGGATGCAATGGTTCATGGAAGAGTTGAGGCATAAGCAAGAAGATTACAAGTTATACAGTGATAGCCAGAGTGCAATTCATTTAGTAAAGAACTTGACATTGTACTCAAGAACCAAACATATACAACTTAGGTATCACTTCATTCATTCAATTTTGGAGGATGGTCAATTAAAGTTGGAAAAGATCCATACGAGTTAGAATCCTACAGATATGCTAACAAAGGCAGTCACTAAAGATAAGCTAAAGAGGTGTTCATATTTAATAGGTCTTCAAGGATAATAAGGAAGATGAAAAAAATGTTAGGGTCAAATTTAAAAGAAAAGTCTAAGTAAGAGTTGTAGTGGTGGAGTTGCAACAATCAGTCTCCAAGTGGGAGACTATTGAATGGTGGATCCTGATCTTATTTTAATGCCTAATTCCTAATAGAGGTGTGTGTGTGTGGGGCGGGGGGGGGGGGGGGCAGGGGGGAGTGCCCCTCCACTATGGTCATCATGGGGGTCTAGGAGGGATGGTGACCTATTTTGGAGCTCCTCCTAGTAGGGGTTCAGGGGCAGTACCCCCAAAGCAAAATTTTGTGAAAAATATACTATAAAATATTATAATTTCATAGTTAATCTGGATAATTTACTATTAAGTTTTAGATCTAATGGTATAAATAAGGTTAGTGAATTTCCTCCCCTAATTTGTAACCCACTTTTGATATGAAGGCATTGTAATCAGGTGGAAAAAGAGTGAGAGAGTGAAGAGGATATTGCAATGGATGTATTGTAGGTTTTTCCCTTCATTTGTTGGACTGAATAAAATAAGGACTGACAGTTTCTGTGTGGACGTAGGCCATATTAGGTGAACCACATTAAATATATGTCTTTATTCTGTTATGTTTTCTAAATTTTAATTTTGTCTTTATTTCATTATTATTGATCTACATTTGATATTCCTAACACCAAGGGTGACCATCGACGGTTACCTTGACCATCGATAGATAGGTCCCAAAGGAGAAAGGGGTTGAAGGCTAGGTTAAGCCAATATGTAAAATTGACTATAGATGAGCTTGTTTAGGCTAGATTGGTCCCAATAGGGTCCGAGGAAGTCTAGGGTTTTTTTTGAGATTCAGAATCATAATGTGCATATTTTTTATGTCTACATGCGGTTAGAAAGAAGAAACTTAAATTTCATGGAAGTCTATTAATATATGACAATGGTTGTATGTTTAATATAATGAAGTATATAAACTATGTAAACCCTCAGGATGGTCATTTGTGGTGTTGGAAGTAAGATAAATCAATAAATAATTCTCTTGGCCCTAAAATGTTATTGTATGTTTGAGACAGTCAAGTAAATGACTGCATTTGAAGGTTTTAGAGGATGATCAATGCAAGTATAAACATGGCATGATTTTATTAAATTTATATATGCATTAGTAAATTCAATGTGGTTTACATCAAAGGAAAAGAGAAGTAGTCCCTTGGAATTCTATGTGTGTACGTCACAGTTGACATATTAGGAGAGTAAGGTGTTTTAGCTCCTCTCAAGAGCTTTAAGGTCTTCAATTAGGAATGAGTGTTATCATTGAGTTTATATGTATTATTTGAATGCCCAAGCCTAATGTGAAAGGTTAAAAATAGCTTACAATCATTAAAACTTCATGACGCTGCCTATACCCTATCTTGAGATAGACAGTCACGTTGAAAAGGAAAGGTAAGACCCTTTTGTATCAAGAAATGAATGTTATTACTTACCATAGGTTTAATATGTTTTGCACAAGTGAATGGAATATGTTGAAGGTCTTGAGATAGAATACAAATAGAAATAATTGATTTAGACTTTATTGTATGCTATCTCAGCCCTATAGGTTGTCATTTTTATGCATATTCAAGTTTAGATCTAAGGATTCAAGCATATTTATGACCTTGAAAAGCTTAAATACAATGCAATTGAATGTGTTTTGATTGGACATTATTGATTCATCCACTTTGAATGTTGAAACCCATTTTATATGTATGAAAACTGTAATGAGTCCTTCTCAACCTGTGTATAAACCCTACATAGGGTTTGTTGGGCAAACATACGTTTTGGTAGGTAGATAAGGAGTTGGGATCTAAAATTTTGTATGAAGTTGGGGAATGATGACCTAAAATTGAATCAAAAGGTTTTCAATGGATTTTGCACATGTGGAAGCCAAGAGATGAAAAAATAAAAATTGGAGGATTGAAGACCTAAAGACAAAGGTTAGGGTTTCATTATTGCAAACCTTTATCTTTTCCATTACATACACTCAAGCATTCAAGATAATGGCTAGTTATAAAAATGCACATTAGGCCCAAATGTAAATTATAAATGAGCTTATGATTTCTAAGACTTGAAACTACACAATAAAGATGAAACACTATAATATGTGCCATGAATTATGATATGTTCATCATGCAAGCTTGGTAATAGATGTTTCAATCACCCACTTTAACTTTGCACATTTTAAACAAAAGTTATCAGTATGAAGTTTTTGTAGTCTTTTGTTAGTGTAAGATCTTATTGGTGTTTGGTAAATTACTTGTAAACATTAACAAGTAACTAGATAAATTTAGCTTCCATGGTTCATAACTGGTTCTTTTATTTGGGGGAAATCTTCAGAGATGCTGAAGAGTAATTCTTATCAGTAAGATTCTTTGTTTATATAATATTTCTTATTCAATTTTTTTTTAAACAATGGCTAGCTTTCCAAAAGTTAGAAGAGGTGATAATCTTAGGTTTTACCTAAGATGTATCATGTTAATGTTCAATAATATTACAATCATCTTCTTATTTCAATTATTAACTTGTTTGAAGTCTCTGGTTGATTTTTTATGTGGAAATTGATTAGAACTGGAGCTAGATATGCTTATCTTATGTAGCTTCCTACACCTCTATTCTCACTATTTATAAACCTTGTATATGCTTCTTTCAAATTACGTTATTCTAGATACTTTTTTTTTTGTTTAACACCGTTACATGTATAGTATTTAAAACATCAACTTCTTTTTCTTATGAAGAAATGAACCATAATTATTTGGGAGTAATTTCACATTAAAATAGTGTTGTCATATGTGTTTTGATAACTTTTACCATCATTCCACTTATGATTAGTTTTGTTCCTCATATTGCCTCTGATATGCAATCCTATTTCATACCTATGAGTACACTTTTTTGACACATTTGTATGTCTTTGCATCTTATTAAATCCCATGTAGAAAAACCAATTCTTTGTTCTCATTTATATTTGATGTGGGATTTTGGAGATCTACAGGACTCCATAATAGCACTTAAAAAAACTCTAATTTGTGTGACATGGTAGATCTATCAATTAAAGAATAAAAAATTATAAATATAAAGGGAATTGTTAATTCCTTTGGATTTAGAAATTTGACCATTAGACAAGTGTAAGAGTTCATCATGCCACTGGTTAGGAATGGTAGTAGTGTATGGTTAGTTATGTGCTATATTTAGAAATCTACATTTTTTTGCCTGAGAGGAAACAAAGGTCACCTTATGATTATGGTCTTCAACATGTCACAAAAAAGAATGCATGATGATAAATTATTATCATTAATTAGTTATTTTTAGTCACGTCTCACATTAAATGATGGTCAATTGTCCCTTTTAAAGGTTTGGTTTCTAGAATGTTTTATATTAAGCACAAAACATAACACATTGCACACAGTCAGTTTTATTTATGATTATCACCTACGATCAATTGAAATTAGGTCCTGAATAGTCACGGTGGTAATACATGAAGCTTTTAAGTTACAAAGAATATCCTCAAAGTGGAAAAAATGAGTTTGAGTTATCCAAAATGGTTTAAGATTGGTTGTGATAACGATTTTTTTAATATACACAATCTTGTATCTGATGTTCACCTATATGGAAATCTAGTAGAGGTCTGAGAGTGTTCAAGTGAAGATGGTTAAACTCATTTGAAACCTTCATTGAGGTCTAGGAGCATTAAGAAGGAAATTATGATAATGGTAGAGTTATGAGCTGGTAGACAAACCTAAGGCCATGTCCACAAGTTTAGAAAGTTGCATTTGGGGACAACTTACCTTAATTTCTCTGAATCAAGGCTTTGTCCATATTTAATACGATTTTATGATGAGAAATTAGAAGTCTATACTAGTATGAACATTTACATCTTGTAGCCCATGCCCAAGGGCAATGTTTTGAACATGAAAAGTTAGTTTCTTGACCAAGAGGGAATGTTTTTGAGTGGTTTAGATAACTCAGGTAGGTTTTAACCTAAGAGACTCAGTAAAAATTATATGAAAATAGCTATAAGTAACCTAACTTGTAATGGTGAATGGATACATGGTTTCTATGCATGAGAAAAGATCACATAAGAGTTAAAGAGGGATAACGAATCAAAGGAAATCAAAGGAGTTGAAACATAGTGGTCATGCATAGAAGATCATCTACATGAGTCTTATCTACAGTTTGACTATATACTCACAATATACTAGAGTACACAGTTTGGATGTAGGCATAACCCTAAGTCATGATATGAACATGACCAAATATGAAATGATATGAGATTATTTTAAGAAGTAACTAAGGCATGAAGCTAAATTTATAAATATACACCTTCACCTACAATAACCTTATTTTCCTAAAGTGAATGCACCTACAGTAGACATACTAGATTAGGCTAGCAAGATGTGAGCTAAAGAGGTTAGTAGAGATATATGATGAATGGATCATGATAATAACACTCTCACAATGGTAGGAACAATTCCATATGTTCTTAGAATAAGTAAAATAGAGTAAATATAAGGCCTCACTTGTCACATAGTCTAAACTTCCTAACCATGCATAATCATCAACTCTGTAAGTCTGTCTTGAAGAATTTTGATGTTGAGGACTCTAAAGGAGTGAACCAGCCATAAAATTTGGTATGTAAGGTCATAAAGACATGTTATAACCTTTCATGGTCTCATTTTATCCTTATAAATAGGGGAAATTCCCTCTATTTTGTCTCAGACAAAGGGTACTCTCAGTTAAGACATGATTATAGGCTTGGTGAGAAGATGGTAGGCGGATAACATGAAAAGTGTTATAGCACTGAGGAAAGATGTGAAATTTTTATTTTAGGGTGAAAAATGTGTAAAATACTTTGTAGGCAACATTAACACTTAGAGGAGGTTTTTAGGTCATGAAACATAGTTAGGCCTAGAACTAGACCCAAGCCCTACAAGGGTCTAGATCTATTCACATGATCATGGAAACATTCCAATTGTGTGAATACCTTAAGGGGAGATCATAAGAATATTTATAGCCTTTATTATGCAAAGAAACAACACAAAGTGATCAATTTGATTTCTTAGTTTCATTGAGTTCCAATGAAGTTTGAGGTATTGGAGCAAGGAGGAGCTAACGAAGAGAAGAATGTAAGTGGAATGATTGAGGAGACATGGTTTAGAGGTGAAATTAATTATCTAGAGAATGAAAAGAGTTCAAGAGGCAAGTTAATGACCATGTTAAGTCCTACTTACAAGCTCAGAACATGGAATAATAAATGAGGCCTTAACACCAAGGGAGATATATGAGGATTACCAAGTTTGGTAGAAGAATGTAGATTGAAGATGTGAAGGTGATGGTTGAGAGAATGGTTTAGATGATGGTTGTGTATGTTAAGGAGTGAGAAAGAGAGTGCATGGATGGTATAAGGGTGATTTCGTATAAGATAAAGAAAGAAGTGTATGCATGCAAGAGGCTTAAGTACGTACTAACTTGTTGTATTTGAAAGAATGTTCATATGGGTACCTAATTGTAAGTGTGAGAATGTGCATAATGTGATTTAATATTGTTAATTTTAAATATAATTAAGAAATTCCTTTAATATATAGTACATTTATGCAATATGTTACGCATGTGGGCAGTTTAAGAGAATTATTCACCTTCAAAATAAGCTATTTATTTCTCGTTGGTTTCAAATACAATTGACAATGCATCAAAATAATATAATTAAATTATAATATATAATAATATATTATCACCTACTGTACATGCATTTATTATTATTTTTCTATCACTAAAACTTACAAAGGGTTGCAATCACGATGCATGATCTCTATTATGTCCACCCTTATCTCATTTTGCCGCCCCATTAAGATCATCATCCCATACTTATCATTTTGGATTGTTATGAGGTGGGTTTGGAAAGAGTGTGGTCTCTTGTGACATGTTCTAATGTCTACATTTATTCATATTTTCTATGAAGTCTCTCTGTCTATAAGTGGAAGTTATATGCCCATCCTACACTTTTTTAAATGGATGAGCCATAAGGTGTTGTGTATTTAATATCTCCTTGCTCTAACCCTATTGTAAACATGTACCATATGTTTTTTCAAGAATTATATTGTTTCCATGATTCTATATACTAGACAACATCTCTCAAATATCTCTCATGCTCCACATATTAGGGCATCAACATCATCAACTCGAACAATATGTGAGATCTATTCATAAAATGAAAAGAATCTAGTTATAAATGTCAAAAAATATAAAAAACATATGAATGCAATTAATTAATAGACTTAAAATATCATCCTCCCTTAGTTGGTTTTTAGTGTCATCTACCAAATTTACTATAACACCTTCTAGTGCACAACTTGATCCTTACATATCCATAGCTGATACACCATGCATTTTGATATATAAACCTCTAATATACATGAATTATTCTACCCCATTTTCAATTTGAAATTCAATGTCTATGACTTGGGCAATGAAAATGTACTACACAAATGACAGTCACCTTGAAGTTTTCAATGCATACAATATGATAGAGAAAGAAAACTTACATGGTACTGATTTAACTTTTTTGGGAGTATTAGTGTATTATTCCTAATTTAGTTAAAGGGTTTGAGTATTAAAATCAGTACATAAATATGCAATAATTAAGCTACTAATTTATGTAATTTGATTGTAATTTTAATCTTTCTAAAAATAGTAATACGGGAGATAAAATAAGATTTAGCTGAAAACTAACTAAAATGCCTATTTCAAGGTCTGGTATTCACTATGCGAGATTGGGATAGTGTCAAAAATTAGGATCTAAAGTTCATTTGATGATTATATAAGAGTTTCAAAAGTGAACATGAGTGGCACCAACACTGTAATCCACCTCTGCCACTATTGTCTAGGAGATCTGAGCTTTCTGGGTTTTGTTTGCTATGCTTGTATGACCATGTCTATGAAGTTTTAGTAGTTGGAAGTATATAGAGATACTTATATAGTATATTTTATATTCAAACCCTATACTCCATTGTGCTTTGACCAATTTTGAGAAAGAGGGAGGGGGCTTAGTGTGTGTAAGGTTCATTGAACATGTATCCACATCCCTTGTATGGGCACACTGCCTACATAATAATACTCCAAAGAGTGATCAATACATATGTAGGTCTCCCACTTGATGTTCTTTGTGAAATAGAGTATATGAATATGAAAAATACTAAACTCGATGTGCTTGAGGTGGCTAGGGATTGGTGTAAGGATTTGAATAATATTGTAAGTCTATTGGCTAGATGTATGCAGAGAATATGGAACATTGTTTAAATAGTATTGCTTGTATTCTTGCTTACTTAATGATATTTTCCAACCCTTTATAAATGATATTTGATTGAGATTTTATAGTTATCTATTGGTCATGGGTTGAATGTGTTCACATTAGACTGACAGGGATAAGGATGGGGAATCAGAAGAAACTGACCATTGGGACCAAAAATGCATTTGGATAGGAGCATCGAAAGTGGACATGGGTAGCACCAACGCTATAGTCCAAGTGTGGCACTATTTTCTTGAGATGACAAAGCCTAAGAGGATGGATTAGTCATGAAAAACTAATCTATTTGAGTTAGGATGAAGTTTAGAAGGCTATAAATTACCAAGAATCAGTGAAAAGATGCATATGAGGGTCATGAGAGAAAGCAAGAGGAACCTATGGGTTGGGTGTCACCATCCACACTCAAGTTACCAATTTTTGCATTTTATATGACTACAGGTACTCAACATCAATGTTGTTGATGATCTCATTAACACCATGCACTATGGCTGCATCTTTTACAACTACCTGACTTGTCATATTTCTCATCAGGTTTACCTTGAACACATGCTTGCAAGTGTATCCTTGGAGTGAAAATGAGTAGTTTCACATTGACATGGAAGGCATTGCATTGAATATGTGATAATACAATGTTTCATCTTTTGTACTTCAAACCCATGCTATATGAGGGTCACTATTATCAAAGGTAACATGGAAATCTAAGATCTACAAATCCCATACCCATAAAATATTTTCAAGTCTGTCTACTTTAAAGTTCCTATGGAAGCCAATGTCCTTGCATAGCTATATCCACCAATAATATATGTAAATTGATGTTGTTAGTTGGTGAACTAACCAAGCCACCTTATGATGTGCATAAGTCCTTAATGTGCTTAGGAAAAAACATTTAAAATGGGAATGGTAAGACTCTATAGTTGCATTGGTGTCTTTCCCAACATGTGAAAGTGCCCAAAAACATCGTGACCACATTTCAACCTTGTCTACCTAGTGTTATTCTTAGTATTTCATAAAATTGGCTTGAGAGGAGTGATATCTTCATATAAACTTTCTAGACTTACTTGTAGCAATGCAATCATCGACACAAGTATGAAATATTAACCCCAACTCATTAAACATCAAAGGTCTTACATCATCATCTTTCACCTTTGCTATCAAATTCTTCAACCACGCACAATAAACATGCTAATTGCATAAGTATACCTCACAATCAAATGTCTCTCTTCACAACATAATAGTATTGAATAAGTTAATAGAATAAGGTGGGGATGGTGTCTATGAACATCCAAATATGAACTCCATGATGCATGTAGGAATAATGATGATGCACCTAATAGCTTTTATCTCCATATCAACATCATCGACCATGAAGGCACTAACCTTCCATTTAATGTCTTTCAAGTGCACTATTTGAAGAATAATTGGCATCCATTATCTTAGTTAATATTATAGGACTGAGACATAATGAATACCTTCATGTTTGGAATCACACCTTCATTTTGGGAATTAAATGTCAATAATGTGTACAATTGGAACTGTATAAGAAAAAAATAAAAATATTAGAGAAACTAGTATTATTACAAACATCAGGATAACTAATATTATCAACTACGCTTATAAAAATTAGCCCAATACCTTCATTGTAATCGTCCCAAACATCACCAATAAGCTATGTTTCCCAAATATCAATAACCATTTTAGTTGTCGTGGGAGTTAGATGCCCAAGATGAAGGGGATTTCACCATCCCCATCAATCTCTCCCCTATTCTATCCCTGATAGAAAAACCACTTATCAAGATTCACCATTGCCCAGTCCCAAATGCTTTTTGTGTTGTCAACATTGTACACGTATTTTACCTCCTTAAACAATTGTTTTCTATTGTATATGTCATCCTTGCTCAGGAAATCATCCCATTATGTTTCACCATTAAATAATACAATTTTTTCATACACCATCTCTCGATGTTCAAGGTGGATATAATCAATAGACATTCTCAAGAATAGTAGCCTATGAACCCAGCCATTAAATTGGGGGATAATGTAAGGAGCAAAAAAACATTTCTTGCCCTTGAACTATTTATATTGTTTGTCATTGTAATAGTTGTGTTCATTGTATGTGTTTTTTACATGATTATATGTGAGCAACACATGATCATGTCTATAGACCATACATCATGTGCTAAAATAACAACAAAAACCACACCTTATATGCCTTCGACTTGACCGACTACTCTTTCCAGACTTGGGCATTAAAGACTTCTCTTTTGGAATGGCACTAATTTCTCAAAAGTCATCGATGCCATTATGAACACCAATAGATTCATGATTGTGGTGAATAAATAAACAATCATGCAAAGTGAAAAAAAGTATACATCAATGGAACACAATAGCATCTAAAATTACAATTTATAGTGTGTGGTGGCTTACATGACATATTCAAAGGTGGTAGTGATCCTGCTATCCTTTCTAGTAACATGTGTTTTTCTCTTGTGATGTGAAACACAAAAATTTGTACAGAATAACTCCCCTTTTGATTCTCCTTTGATGAAGTTGTCAAGCCCATCTTGCTCAACCCAAGCAACCCATAAGTCTTCCTCATTGACATCAGAAAAATTGCTTGACTTGATACAACTAAAATCAAATGGACCCTCACCTAGGTTCTATAGTTCAAGGCACATTATTTCTTCCCACCTTTTTTCCATCTATTATAGCCTATAAGGATAACATTTCATTGAATGAGTTAGCAATGGACTTTTGGTATTGAGTGAATGTAATTTTCCATGTATTGTAGTGGACTTTTTTTTATCAATTGAATGTTATCTAGCATATACTGCAATGTAAAAAAGATAATGATTTAAAAATGCATACAATAGAAGTAAAATTTGGTTCAAACAACATGAAAACACGTTCACATCATCGAAATGGGAAGTCAGACTCATATGCACTAACAAAAATGAGAACACCCTTTTTGGCTACATTTTTTGTACCTTTAATTCAAATATGTTTGTTTGCATGCACTATTACATTTAACTTGTATTGGGCCATTCAATCTATAAATTTATTTTATAGTGTGTCATATGTAAAAACATTAAGAACTTCATGAGACACCATTTACATAGTCAAAACAAAGCTGGTATAAAGATATGCATAAAGTTTGTTGTTTATCAATAGAAGTGCAATAGATATACAAAATAACTTTTCATGACTTCCTTTCAACATTACATCAAGTTGGTGAAGAGAATGGATAGTAGTATGGCAGCTACAAATGTGAACATTAGATAATTAGTAAATGAGAATTGGTAAATGTCAGCATTGACAACTATGCTGACCAATGCAAAATCGGTCAAAGTATCAAAAAATTAATTTGTAGGAAATATCTTCTAAATCAGGCATGTAAAACACATCCATAGTGATTTATCATATTTTATTTTATTTCTGCCTTGATGATGATTGTTGAAGACATTTGTTTATGCAACAAATGTGAATATTTGGAAACAACCCATACATGAAAGTTGTGTCATTGTGTAACTCAATGAGAAGACCTCTAGGCACATCCCTAACCCCTACATTTCATGATAAACATCTTCAGAATCAATGTCCATGCACACACCTATTTGATCACCTAAATACAAAATTAAGCATAACCCATCTATTAAAGCAATCTAGAAGGCATGATATAAAGATTCTTTATCAAATAAAAAAGTGCCATATTGCCATATGATTTCATTTTTAGGAGAAAATAACATGAATTTGATATAAATTTTTCTTCCTTTCCATTCATACATAGTAAATAAATGCACATGTTGGTAAAACATATCACAAATAGAAGCTATGAACTGCACATAGAAATGAAAATATGAGAATTGACACCACTTAAGAAAAATATGACATAAAATATGAAAAAAGGTTACAATAATGTATAAAACCTCATTGAAATCAATATAAAACCCTGCATAAAACATATCAAAATAAAAACATGAAACTGTAAAAATGGAGAAAAATAGTGTATACACAAGGTAGTTGCATTTATAGATGATCTTAAGTGGCATGCACTAACTACGTGTATGTGGGTAGGGTGCAGGAATGTGATTTTGATATGAAGCCCATAGATTCAGGAAAGAGTTTTAAAAAAGATAAATTTCTAGGAATCCCATAGAATCAGGATGGGGTTTAATAAAAAGAAAAGTTTCTACAAAGTCCATAGAATCAGGACAAGGTTAAAAAAAGTGAAATTGCTATGAAGCCCATGTGATATTCTAGTTGTCCATTAAATAATTATTTGATGTATTGAATTAGAGGCATGGACATACTGGTATTTATGGACACCATGTGAAAGGAAATGCTGGTAGGTGACACACAAAAAATTTGTATGACATGTGTGCATTTCAAATTGTATGACCCCATATGGGAATGTAATTTATCCCATTCAATTGTAATGATACATTGCCTTATCATCCACAGTAAGGTTAGGGCATAACCCATATTGAGTTATGAGATATTTAGTGTAGCAAAATATTCTGCCAATTTTTTAAAAATGATTTCCTCATAGACCACCACTACTATACTTCCCATCTACCAGACCATAATTTTTGGCCCTTGAATTTAGGGAGGCCCATGAGATGATAAAACAAAGTTATCAAAATAAATGAAAGTTTCTTCTTCATTACATGTACAAAATTATTATAAAATTTCTCATCTCTATCCCACGTAATATAGGAAAGATGTTCAATGATCCAAATGATGAGTCAACATTCCACTTACAAAAGTTGATTTCCACAAACTACATTAAATGCCATTATCTAAGATTTTATAGACAAAATAGACTGAATGGTAGATAAATTTATTAATGTAGTCGTATACCACTGTTTAATTTTAGTTATTTACAACTAATATGATTAGTTCCCCTCATGATCATGGGAATTTCTATCATCCTTAGATTCTTGTGATGGTATTGGTAAATGACTTCTTCACCAAATTAATTCCTGGTATGTAAGCTCATCCAAGACATGTTTAGGATCTAATTTAGGATTTGAATCCAGAAAATTACACAAATGTACATAATTATCATAAAGACCAACCGACATCGAAAGTCAAAATATAATCACAAGGTGATATATATGAAAGAATATTTTTGGAAAGAATGTTGCATAGCTAGTTGTATCAAAATATCTATCAAAACAAACTTTTACCATGGGATTCAAAGATATTCCATGTTACAAAATAATTAATTATAATAAGAGATTAGATTTAAAAATTATATTCAGTGTTTCCATTTGTCGACGTAACCAATTGCCTTTTAATAGCTCTAAAGTGAAAGCATTATTAGTATTCAACCAAATCTTGGCAACGTGATTTACATGAGTAGCCCAAATAAGTGGTAGCCAACAGAAAATTAATTCAATTTGATTGAAACTTGATCAAAGTATCTTCTCGTTACATCTCTGAGTTGTATTAGGGAATTCCATAAGTGATTGGAATTCCATGTGGAAAGGGGTTCTGAAAATAGTGACATACTATAAATAAACACACAAACTACACAAATAAATTATATACAAGATCCACTACATTTTATGCAAAAAATTCTTCAACAGAGTGATTTTCATTCACCCAATAAATTTTTATAGATTGCCAAAAGATTCAATCATTATCATTCTACAACATTAACTTTAGAAATTTACTTGTAAGAATGTAGTTTTAAATATGTATCAATTATTTTTATAAAGGTGGAGTAAGACTGCCATACAAACTACATAGGCAAGAGGATCTTCTTCAATGTAGAAACACCTCTAACATAAACATCATGCTCTAAAGAGGTGTCATACAAATATAACGAGCCAATATGACAAATATAAATTTAACATTTAACACTAGTACTTTACAAATATTTTATGGGCCTCCATACTGAGATGGAGCCATAAGGTGCCTCTCATTTCCTTCAAAAAGCTTGTTTAAGGTTAGAAAAATTTTACACTTATACCCAAAAATAGAAAATCTATATATATGTAAATTGCAATCTATTTCAAAGGAGATGACATTTTGGTATCATCCAAGCTTGCAAGCCATCTCATTTCTAGATTAGCAAATGTTTTTAAGTTTATACAATGTAGATGAATCTTTAAGGGTAAAAATATTGTTTTTAGACATGAGGCCATTTAAACTTATATAAATTGTCGAAGGGTGGAATAAATCCTTCATCAAAGCAAATTTTTACATCAATGGAGGTACTATTTTGGTTTTAGTGGATGCCTTTATAAAATTAAAGATTTGGCCATGTATCTGTACACCAAGTGTGTCCTTAACATAAGGTTTAAGTGGGAAAGAAAGACTATTTTTGTTGTGAACCTTGGATCATTTTAATCTCATTTCATTTTTATACCCTTCCCTCAACTTTCTTATTGAAATGCTGAGGATTGACCTTTCAAATATTTCTTTGAAAAGCCTTGATCATCTATTTCTAAAAAGCTGCACTTCATAAATTCTTCAAATTTTAATGCGATTCACCATGGATTGTTGAAAAATTTATGGATAAGTATTTTAATAAGGTAATGATAATTCAAATAAAGTTTTAATATATTAATTAAATAAAAATATCTCTTGGATCCGATTTTACTAAAATATCATACTCTCCCCTTCATTGTAGGCTTATAATGGAAATATTGAGAATATTACATATACAAATTTGGAGTATGAATATGTGCATTTTAGTAAAGGTAGGATAACAAGTAAAAAAGTATAGATGCTTATTATCAAATAATTTTTCACATAAGCATTATTTTACTATGATCATCCCCTTTTTCACCAAATGCTGATTTTTGGAGACATGAATGTAAAAAAACAAGAAATGAAAACATAACTCATGACTATAAAATTGGGTTTAATATGATAAATTATGATTATTACAATGATATAAAAAATAGTTCAAGTGAAAAGTGTGTTTGATGATGATGTCTGTAAATTTTGTTTGAAGATGAATAGAGTTGTGAGCCTACAACGTCACAGTCCAAATAAGACGTATTTGGAGAGGAAAACAAATGGAAAGATGTTGAACTATGGAATTAAGACAATTTAGGAAAATATTATTTTATGTCCCACTAATATCAGAGAAGTGGAAGAAAAATGTATATCAAACTCTGAATGAAATTAACTGGAAAAATTGTTTATAATCAATATTTTAAAAATGAAAAGTGATATCATATAGAGACTCGAAAGTACTTCTGTATGGATGATTGGTACAAATTATTTCACATTATTTTATAAATTATGCACTTTTGTCAACATATGTATAATTGTTCCAAAATTAACATTATTGAATTTCCATTGTGACTTTTCATATCTAGAAAATTCTTTCACCTATTGTTATGCAAATCTCTCTTTTTATTTTATACTTATCATGTCTTGTGTTATGAAGTTTGAGATATGATTTTTTTAATGGAATAACAAATATTACTACAAGATTTATCATTCAATGGGAAAACTATGTTTATCCAAATAAAAATTCATAAACATTCCCTATCAATCATGCTGCAACCGATTGGGACAAAGATCTATTTTCAGACAAAATATTGTAGGTGAAATACATTAGAGAAAATACCCATAATAATAATAATAATAATAATAATAATAATAATAATAATAATAATAATAATTTCTCTTTGGGGTGTTCTTTGCAAGTTGAAGGTGCATCAACATTTGATGACTGAAAATCCAGTGTTTGGGACACTTTTACACATGCAAGTCAGCCCTCCCCTCTATTAAGAATCGAGTTTTGATAAGAAGTTAAGAACTTTAAAATTTAAAAAGTGTACAAACCTTTTTGTGTATGACTAATTTTTTCAGCCACACTTCACAAACTATCTCAAAAAAGTAATTGCAAGTGTTGAGGTAAGTTCACTGAAAGGGAAAATGGGTGATGGAAGCACTGGGGATGTCAGCAGATCAATATCATCATTATAAAGTAAACCTAATTCCTTCACTATGCTAGATATTTGTCTATATCTACTATCATGTTTAAATTCAAGAATCCTATTTATGATATATTTCAATTTAGGAGGATGTTAGCCTCATCTATGAGATGGGACAAGATGCATACATATTTTCCATCTCATGGTCTTGACTAATACCTAGTACTTGAAAAGTATTCCCATATCATAGAAAAAGTGTAAATATAAACTGTCTTGTAATTCACAAACTAATTAGGTGTTGTAATGTTGTAGATGGAAAGGGTGCCATTAATCTGAAGAGTTTGGAGTAATACAACTCTCTAATCAATGAACTTGTTGATCATGGTATTAAATTGACCCTTAATGGCAACATGTATTACAGAACATCCTTAGATCCATTATAGTCTTAGACATTAAAGTTTAGCTTGAATGAAAATAATATATGTACATCTTGGTAGGCATTGAACCACATGTTACATTATCTCACTTCAATCTTCCCCAGACTTTGGAAGATGTTGATTGCATCTGAGAGACAATCAACATCAAGATTTTTAGTCAAAGAAGGAATTTTACACATAGTTAATGGCACCTTTTTCAACTAGAGATGTAGCATTTAGGAGAGAGTTGAGAGGCTTTTATTATTTATAGAATGTGTCATGAACAAAATTAGGGGTTATTTTAGGTGTAGAGAGGGAGATTCAATTTCAATGGGAGGTTCCCTATGACTATTAACAATATCTTTTTTGGTCAAAAAGGAAAATTCCTTAGGGGAGCCTTTTCAGAGGTAGCTTCCAAGACACAATAAAAAAATAACTTCGCAAATTAGTTTACCAAAAATTTGAAGCAGATCAAATTTTCTAATTAGGTTTACTCAAGTGATTGAGCCTTGGTTGATTCAAACATGGCAATTGATTTAGTAACTAGGTTTTCATTCCCCAAAATGGTCTCAAAAAGCATCATTTAACATATGTAGTTGAAATCAAAGTTTAATCATTGATTAGGTCAAGATAAGTGTTAGTGGGTGAAAGCAGTGTTAGTCAAATCCAATTTAGCTATTGGAATTAAGTCTTGGTTTTGTAGGATCCTCAATGCATTTCAGGATTCAAAGCCTGCATGAGTCTTTGCCATGCTCGGTGCAACCTTCTAGTCATGATCAGGGTTTCACTTCTATTTTAAATGAGGATTAAACATGTGAACACTTCATTTGGATGACGGGACCCCAAATCCCACATGGGTTGGGCTTAGTATTATTCTTTAATGTAGATGTATATTCTTTATAGTATTGAACAAAACTACAAACCCGATAAGGTAAGGTTTGTTTTGACATCACTAAATAATGTAAATTAGGATTTCTACCTTGTACTAGTCTTGGACATGCCTTGATGTTTTTTGACAGTGGTGAGCATGATCCAAAACCCTATAGGGGTCCTTGTTAGGCTTAGTGGGTCTTTTGGAGTTGTTTAGAAATGAAGATCTACAATGATTTATGCTCGAGATAAGTATTGTTGTAGTGTTCCTCAATAGACACAAGTTTTATTGGGTCTTAAACAATTTTAAATTAGATATTGGGACCTGAGAAAGCTGACAAAGTCTATAAAAACCAAAAATGATTCGTAAAAGTCTCACGAGGTGGGAAAAAGGACAAAAGCATTCATTTTTTTCTATTTTTAAAAATAAAAAACCTGATTAAATCCACCTATAAGTGAAAAATAGTATTTGGTTCATTTCTTGATATCATTGCATTCTAAAACACCTAGAAAGGAAGATGGAAAGGTTGGGGAAGACAAAGAGACATTGGGGGAGATTATTGGTGATATTTTGTATCTTTATAAGCAAAATAACATTCTTTTTCAAATTAGCTAAAGTCTGGAACATAATATATCTATGAATTTTATAAGAAAATTTTACATTTTAATGTCAAGCTCTTGGTTTAAATATAATATAGATCAAAAAATGAATCATGGAGGTATCTAGACTTACCGACTACACACTGGAGGAAAAAGACTGATTATAGTGTGGAGGAAAGAGACCGACTATGCATTGGTAACCATTGGTTATCACTGGTTGTGGAGGAAAGAAAAATTGAGGAAAATGGTAGGATTTGACCTTGATGGTGTGAATTTCAAAATTGTATGAATCCCCTACTCTTTTCTTAACCCAATGATGCCATGGTTGGCAGGATGTGATGGTGATGACAATTTTGAGGTCACGATGGTGGTTAGGGGTTTAATGGGATGTTGGAAATCTATTGAAATTTTGGAAATGAGTGTGGTCACTATAATTAGTTATGGTATTGAAGTCAGTGTAGGCCCAACATTTGACAAGTTGATGATGACCGACGAAGACTGAGAGCTAACACCAACATGTTGATGGTTAGTGCGTGCTAGTTAAGCTCATTGGATATTTTATGCCATCTTATCATTAAATATGGGCCCTTCTATTTTCTTCTTGATAATATTTATGTGTGGGTTAATTAAATCCTATTTTTAGTTTATTTGTATATGTGGTTGGTTTTATCTAGAGTTGTCAATTTAAAGAAGATAGAGCGACATTGCCAACTTGCAACTCAGACTAAGGTGAAGAAGATAGTGACCATTTTATAGAGTTTATATGTATTGACTTAAACAATCTTGAGGTGTTAATAGGTATGTATGATGGTTTTGATTATTACAAATTTATTTGTGTTATTTGTTATTTTTAAATACCAGTTGATTGTACCCTTTAATTAATAGAATACCCATTATCACGTTCATTGAGTTGGCACAATATTTTTAAATTTGTTTATTCAAGGGGCATTCCTTGTCATTAAGTATGAGCATGCATATTTTCTTTCTCATAATATTTATGTGTTGTTAATTTCATTGTATCTATGTTTGTTTGTTTATGTAATTGTGAGTTGAAATAAAAAGCATTGTCATTCAAGGCTTGGAACATGAAGTAAGGTGAACAAGACAATAACTATTCTATAGAGTTGTGTATATAACACCAGGTTATTTTCTTATTGAAGTACTAGCCAATATTTCAGTATTTTAATTATTTTTATATTTTATTTTTTTGTTTTATTTGATTAAAAAATATTACAAGTTTAACTCAATTCATTATCTTCATTCAATCAACTTTATAAACATGCACCAAAAGTACATGCATAGGATACAATTTTAATGATCTTATTGCTACAAAATTCTATATAAATTATTAGCCTTGAAATATTATTATTATTATTATAATATATATATATATATATATATATATATATATATATATATATATATATATATATATAATTATTATTTTTACAAACATGTGTAAAAGCACCAAGGTCCCAAAGCGTCACCTAACCAATATTATGCATTACATATAAGATATGTTTGGCCAATTAATATTGCGTATGATCTTAATATTAATATTTTGATATTCATGTTAATATATGGTGGGTGGTTATTTTATAAAAATTAACATTAATATTTAACATAAGTATAATAAAATTTAGAAATAAATTACTACACAAAAATATTACGAGTTTAATTTAAACCATTATTTATATTCAATCAATTTAGTGCAATTTATTATTCATTGAATTTTTTAATTTGTATAAATGTTCCAAACAAAATTCTTACTCTAATAAACTCATATATATGTATATATATATATATATATGAAAAAATATTATATATATATATATATATGAAAAAATATTACGAGCTTAGTTTAGTTCATTATCTTCCTTCAATTAACTTAGTGCAATTCAATATTCTTTGAATTATTTTTATTTATATAAATGTCTCAACTAAAATTATTATTCCAATAAACTAATTTATAATAAATTAACATTAAACTCTTATATGCTCACATAAAATAGTTGAAATGTCAATTAATAAAATGCAAAGTAATAATATTTTTAAGAATACATTACCTCTCATTTAATAAATTCACCATAATAAATTACTTTACTAAATATGCATTTAAAAATGCCCCATGTCACATATTATTTCTACAAATTAAAAATATATTACTATGAAAAATTATCATAAGCTTAGTTCAATTCATTATATTCACTTAATGAACCTAGTATGATTCATTATTCTTTTAATTTTTTAATTTATGTAAACATTCAACTCCTATATCCATATAAAATGAAAGGTCATTTAATATCAATACAAATCAATAAGATCTTTAAGAATACATTACGTCACATTTACTAATTCACCATAATAAATATTTTTACTATGTATACATTTAAAAGTGCCTTATGTCCCATACTACTACTACAAATTGATAGCTACTGAAAAAATGCCTCATAATGGTTCAAAATGAATTTTGTATATCATCATTATGAATTTATAATCCTTCATAATACATAAGCACAATAAAAAGCTATTAATACACATACAATAAATAATTAATATATATAACTAATTAGTAAACATATACTTTCTAAAACAAAACAAAAAATATCACATTTTTATTGTTAAAATGTTAAATGAGAATAAATAAAATAAATATTATCATTAATATAGATATAAATTAATAATATTTTAAAGAATACACTACCTCACATTTATGATATCAATCAACACTTCAGATTTTATAGAATTTTTCATTGTTTATAAAAATCATAATTGTTTTAATGCTTTTTAAGATGATCGTTTTAAATTTTATATAGAATTTAGTATTGATATGTTTTATTATAAATTTTTTTGCATCACTTACAAAATGTTGAAAATAATTTGATATTAAATTGTATGTATATAAATATTAATATTATTGGGAAATACATTTAGATTGTTGTCTAATTCGAAATATAGACTTGCAAGTGTCTTCTTTGATACCAGGAGTTAGGATTAGCAGAAGGATTTTGAATCCTAAGATACTCTCCTAACATGTCCCTAATTGGATGTTAGTCTGCATATACAAGAGGTTTTTAAAATAAGTTAACAAAGGACCCCTCCAATGTGTAATATCTATATTTTGTATACATTTTTTGTAGCTAATATTCTTATAAATTTTCATGTTTGATTTCATAGGATGAATTCAATTATGAATCATTATGCATTAATTAAAATATTAAACTCATCATCAACAAATTCAATTATCAGCCCCTTCAATGACACAAACATTTTTATGCCATTCAAAAATGCTACATCAATTACCAATGACCTTCAAATACGTGAATCCCACTGTAACCAAAACAACTTCTACTTCATTGCAACCTTTGTTTCTGATGCCAAGAGTAAAACAAAATTAATTCTACTTGAAACTACAAATAAAACATTAATAGTTGAGAACTCTCCCCACATTAGATACACACACTTATTTTCTAGCTCTTGGGTACAATTTCTTTCAAGCAATGTAACTACCGCATGGAAAAACATTTCAAACATGACATTAACACATATGTTGCATGAACACATTGTGGAAAATTGCAAAGTTTATGTACTAATGGACCTTATGGATAGAGTTCATGCAACACACTTGGATGTTGAAATAATTTATAAATTTCTTCATGAGAAAGTCTTTGACTAGCATAGTGAGGGCCCAAGTAGCCAGTATGTTATAGTTTCTTGCAGGTTCTGTCAAGCTAATCAAATATTGTAGTTTGTTACATACAACAAATTTTGAAAAAAATATCATGTTATTAATATTATAGTATCATTCTCTAAATCATATCATCTTAATATTCATACATGATATTGTATTCTACATTGAATCTACCATATACAATCTATTGCAATCTCTAAAGACAATAAAAAATATCATGTTATAAATTATAATATTATATTTGAATTGAATACTTATAACAAAGTTTACTTGTTTTGTCTTTTTTGTATTAAATTAAAATTCAATATAAGACTAAATATTACATTAGATACAATTTACTAAATTATTGATCAATTACAAGTATGTTAAATTGTATCATATTTGAATTCATTGTATTAACATTTCTATGTAATATTTGTAGGCTAAGAAGTTGTGCTGGAACAAGTCAGGTTTACCTAAGCCTAGAGCATTTCTTGGTTAGAAAACCAAGATAGGATCCTCACCTTTGACAGGCTACAGAAAATGGGCTTTGTAGGCCCTTCTCAGTTTTGCCTTTGTTATTTGGCTAAAGAAGATGCTAATCACCTTCCTTCTGGTTTCTCCTTTGTGACTAAGTGCTAACATTGGTTGTGTCCTAGATTGAGACTGAGTTGGGCCAGTGTGAGATATCTATTGGAAGTTTTTTCCTCTTAGATGGAAGCTGCTACAAAGAATTCTTTTGCAAACCTTTTGGACTCTATGGAAAAAATGAAATCAAAGAATTTTTGAAAACAAAATCAACCATCTAAGTATCATTTTATGTAAGGCAAAGATTGTAATGTCCAAATTTGGTTCAACACCTGTCAGAACAAGTTATGGTTTTTTTATCAAGCTGGGATATGCATATTCTTGCTAGTTGGCCTCTTATAAAAGTTCCCCCTATTAATGGGATTGGGTATTTGTAGTAATAAGCCTTGTCAAGTGGAAAATATTGATTGGATCCCTTTGCACATAGGGGTTTTCAAGCTCAACTTGATGGGTCAGCTTGGGGTAACCCTAGTGCTTCACCTATGCCAAATTCATAATTTGGGACATCACTGACTCTTTTATCCTGGCAACATCATTTAAATTGGTTGATGGGACCAATAAAGAAGTGGAGGCTCAAGCATTATCCTTGGGAATAAATTTGGTAGTATAACTTGTGGCATTATTAATGTAATAATTGAAGGGGATTATATGATCTTGATTCAGGCTCTGTGGAATAAGCATGCATGTGTGTGGCATATCAAAAAAATCTTGGGAAAGGCTTGGGACTATTTTAGCTCACTTCCATCTTGGGAAGTTGTTCATTACTTCCAAGAATCAAAATTGGTGGTAGTTATTTTGTCTAACTAGGGTATTGATCAAGTTGAGTATTTTATTAGTGATTATTCATGGGGGGCTTGGCCCATGGTGCCTCTCAACATTTTTAAAGTCTAATGTTTGATTGTGTCTTTTAGGAAGAGCCTCTTTAGTGATTGGAAGGTTTACAATTTTGACAGATGCAATCATTGAATATCATGTCAAGCCTTAAGTGATGTTTATTGATGGCTTATGGAAAAGCTAGGATGAAATTAGCCTTTGTTACTATCATGTCCCATCCATGTGTTGAGCTATCTGGCTACCATTGGTTTCATAGTGAATCATATGGGTCAAAGAGCTGGGAATTGGCAAGAATGGAGTGCCTTTTACAAGTTGCACTTAGTGAGTCACTTCAGTGAATAAGGGTAGAGTTGAGGGACATGTCTTTTGAAGGCTATGTGAGTGAAGTTAGGATCAAACATGTCTTTGTAGTTCAAATGAGCTAGATTATGAAAGTAATTCAAGCTTTGGTGGGCCATGTTTTTTTGGTACTCCCCATAGAGTCAAGGTAAATTTTGATTTGGCTTCGCTCTTCTTGGAATTTTTTTGTTAGGCATTGAGGATAAAAATGTAGTGTAGAAGATGGCAGAAGGGGTATTTAGGCCTCAATATCTATTGGGTTTGAAGATTCCATTATAATTTTCTTAGAAATTTTTTTAATGGTCATCCCCCTTTCAAGCAAGGAAACATTTGGCTTGGTTCCTTTGTTTGCATTTAGATAATTAAAGGCTCAAGTGGTGAAGGCTCTATCATTCATTGAACAAGTGCATGGGTTTAGTTGAGCTCTGGTTCATAATGAGAGGAGAATTTGAAAGGTTGATACTAAAAATATGAGGGCTCCAATGCCATCTATTGAGGTTGTGTTAGTGCTACACTCATCCTCTAGGGTATGGGGTATGACAAGGTTGATGGTCAGGCTCTTTGGGTGTGGTATGGAAGTGTCATCCCCTATTTGTGGGCTAGATGTTATGACAGGTGTAGGGGTTTAATAGATTAGTGAAGTGATGACTTCTGGAGTTGGTACAGGCTCGATAATGTGGAGTGGTACTAAGTCATGACCTAGTGGAGTTCTTGGAGTGTTTGGTTCATAGACACAGGAGGAAGGAGCTGAGAAGGTTGATGAAGGTGATAAGGCATGATGTTTGTAGGTAGAGGCAATCTGGGAGACTTCTCCCAAGATGTTTTTAAAATGACATGTCTTTTTCTGTGCTCACTAATGGTGGTTTTTTGTGGGTCTTGTGGGTTTTGTTAAAATTATGGTTAAAAGTCTTCCTAGACTAGTTTTAGATTTTTTTTTGGTTTTTCTAGGATTATACATCTGTGATGTATGGTGTTCTTTTTTCTCTTTAATCAGTTGTGGTTTTTCCTCTCATTCCTTTGTAGATCTTATCTGAGGTTTACAAGGTTTTTTGGGTCAATCTATATAGTACATGAGGGTCTCCTTTAACCCTTGATTATCTACAAAAAAAATATTACAAGTACATTTTAAAACTATATAATAATATATAAGTAATCAAATAAACCAAAATTCTCAAATTCTTTTATACTTACTATAATCATTTCTTTTTATCCACTTGTAGGATTACCATCATCCCATTTTCATGCATAGCACTTATTTTACATTTGTTCTATAGGGTTTCTTTGGTACTCGTCGATAAAGGCTAATATTATTTTTTGGAAAATAAGTGGCGGCATTGTCCTTTTACTTTTGTCACTTCTCCAATCCTATCTTCATTTTTTCTAAATTCTTCCCATATATATAAGGATAGAAGAAATATTCTCTCACACATTATGGAAAAATACATCTTATCAAATGCACTTCTTGTCCTAAGCATGATTTACATGATAGAGATTTTTTTAGTGTATCCACATTTTGTTGTTCAATAGGTAGTAAAGAGTTACATGTATATCGATAGCGCACTGTGGTGATTGTATAAATATTTTAAATTATTTCATATGCAATCTTCAATCAATTTTGCATCTAATTGGTATTTATTTTATTTTAAAAGATATATTTTAATTTTGTTTGTATTGAAAAAGAAATAATAATAATAATAATAATAATAATAATAATAATAATAATAATAATAATAATAATAATAATAATAATAATAATAATAATAATAATAATAATAACAAATTTATATTTCTAAATATCATGTACAAATAAATCAACCTTCTTCAATAATTCCAAAGATTGAATATCCATTCCATCAAATATATTTAAAATTCAAATCTAACCACAACCCTTTTTAATATATACATCAACGAAAAACTTAAAGTTTTGTTAACGATTAATAAATTTTTGACTAACGATTACAAATGTTGTCTTCGTAAATTACTAAGATCACCTTAATTTTATATTTCTTTTGATAATTGTTATAATTTAACTTATTTTAAGTAATAATTTATTTAATTTTATTTCAAAAGTTACAAAGTCCCACCAAAACTCTTTTTTTTTTAACCCTTATCAAATGGAAAAATATATAAATCTTCATTTCTATCGATTTCCACTTTATAAGGCTTGTAATTTCAAACATTTTTTTGTGCTAATACGTTACTTGCCTCCATGTCCCAGGTTGCTCCTCTCCATGTCCCTGCTTGAATTTTCTTTCACCGTCTAGTTTTTTATGCGAGTAATACCTATTTTTAAAATGTCTCAAACTCCTTTTTCTTAATTTATTCCAATAGTATTTATTCATTGTTCATAGGTTTGCAATATATATTTTAAATTATATAAGTTTCAAATAATTTTCATCAGTGTGTGGTGATTATTTTTTCACATTATCTTTTGTTATTTCATTCTCTCATCGATAAATAGAAGAAGATGTTAAACAAAATATTAAATTATTACAAATATTTTAAATATATTTATTTGAAATATGTTAAGAGAACGTGTGATTGTTATTTTTCTACATTATTTTTTATTATTTCATTCTATCATTAATAAATAAAGGAAGATATTGAAGAAAATACTAAATTAATACATATGTCAAGAAATATTGATTTCAATATTCTTATCGTAGATTTTTTATATACCATATTTATTAATGACTTTATTAATTTTACAGTAACTGGTGACAATGGTATTTATTTAACTACATCGATGTATTTGATTCGAAAAAATCTTTCTAAGAGAGAGAAAAAAAGCTTCAAACTACACTGTATGGTCAAGTTATTATGATATGGACATCAAATTTAAGGTTGAAATTGACATGTGAGAGTAAAATAGATGTCAAATTTAAAATTAAACATAAAAGTGAATAACTTAACCCATTACACTTCACCCTACTATTGTCATTGTAAAATGGTTATAGTCACATAAATGATTATTCGCATTTCATATAGAAGGTTGGGAAGAAAAACTCAATAATCCACTACATCCCTTTCCTCTTTTGATAAAACTAGTTACACTAGTCACTTAATATCTTATTTTTAAAAATTATTTATAACCTTTTGTTAATATCACTTATTATATAATTTAATTTTCATATTATTATGGATTTAAAATAACAAATCTATTTTATTTTTGAAATCAATTTAAATATAACATTTATTATATTTTTTAATTTAAAATTTACTTGCATACCACATGTTTTTTAAATTTGATGTACAATATATTTTTAATCTATAAAAATATAATAGGCACTTTCAATTAAAAAAAATTTAACCGAAGATATACATTTCATTGGGGGAGCAATGAATGAGTAGAGATCAGTAGTCAATTGTCTTAGCACTATATTCATGCAATGTTTATTAGCATTCTATTAAATAAAGACAAATGAAAGTTATGGTATTCTATTAAATATAAACAAATGAAAGTTATGGTATTCTATTAAATAGAGACAATCGAAATTTATGGTCCTATGGTTTTATATTAAATATAGGCAATCGAAACTTATGGTCCTATGGGAAGTTAGGATCCATTGATCATATGATTTGACGTTTGTTTCAGTAATGGGTTCACATTTTCCACGCACGCTTCAATCTAGTGTAGGTTTCTATAATGTGTAGATAATTTTTTCGTATCTTTCACGTTTAATTATAGTGACCATTCTCGAATGTTCCTTTTAGCTTATTAAATTTAATATATGTTTGTGTGAGAGAGAGAGACAGACACTATTTGAGATAGAGACCAATAATAAAATTTAAACAATTACAATATATAAAATCGGTGAAGAAATGCTGAGCCTTAACAAACCAACATGATTATTTCATTTAAAAATGACAATCTTTATATTATTATAATATTATTTGTGTGATGGTTTTCTTTGGAGTTAATTTAATTAAATCAGTAAGATTATTTTGAAATTATTTAAATATATATTAATAAAAATTCACAAGAAATTATAATTTGTTTTGGAAAAAAATTTATTTATTTTTTATAGTTTGAATTTAGTTTTCTGGGTTTATACAAAGTACAAACATTTTACATTGAGTAGGATTTGATTCTATTATGACATTTCCACTTGCATCACTACAAACCAACTTACCTAGAACTGTATGTATTAATAATGTGTTTGGCTTAAAAGAATCTTTTCAAAAAAAAAAGGAGCTCCAGACTTCATTGTATGGTCAAAATATTATGATTTTTTAATTAACTTTTCCAAGCAAAAATAAAAAAATTCTAATTGACGGATAATTTTACATTGATTTGTGACAATGACATCTATCTACATACGCCAATGTGTTTGGCTCGAAAAATTATTTCCAAGAAAAAAAAGAGCTCCAAACTTCATTATATGACCAATATAATATAATTTTTCGATTAACTTCTCTAAATAGAAATAAAAAAAACTTCTAACTAATAGTCAAATGGACATCAAATTTAAAGTTGAAATTAATTTTGTTTGTTTCTACTTATTTAATTGTCTGTTGCGTGTGTGACATTAGATTTTCTATTACATGAGTGGTATTAGATTGTCCATTATGCGTGTAACATTTTATTTTCTATTAGGCATATTTCTATTTATTTTGTCACATTTGTTTGTTCATTATGTCTGGCCCTTGGCCTCGTGTGATATTAAGTGTTATGGTGTGTGTCAAGTCCATGATGTCATGTGTGATTCTTTGACTATATTGGTTATGTGTGGATACATCTAGGCTTGTTTATTGAGATTGTTTGTGTCGTAATTCATATCACACACTCTTTTTATCAGGGTGGAAGCATAATATTGTGTCCCACTTTTTGGTACAAAGGAGTCAGCAAAAAAAGAAAATGTGAATATTTTTCAATTTGTATAGAAAATAGTGACTTAACTGTATAAAATATGAAAACGATGCAAACTAATGAAATATTTTATTTTAAGTGTAGATTGCATTTATTATTATTTTTAAAAAATAGATTTTTTAATACCTAAATAAATAGTGTGTATGTTTCATGTACAAAAAGTTTTATTGAGTACTTGATTTCTCCTCATAATTTTTTCAAAACATAATATTTTCTCAAGATTATTTGCAAAAAAGTCTTAGAAACATGGACGTAGTGCAAGATTTATTTTTTATAATTTATTGAATAAAAAATATTTTTTTAATGATCAAGGCAAGGAATATCAATGCTTATGTCTTCTCTTCATGATATTTTTTTATATATATGTTGAAATAGACTATTTTTTTCACCATTAGAACAAGGACATTAAAGTCGAGTGCATTGATATTTTTAATTTTTTTTTGCTATAGTCTCATATTTTTACCAGTGCCTCAAACATATGGTACTTCATTTTATAAATAAGTATATTTTACTAAATAAATCAAAATAAATATTAAATATTATAATTTTTTTTAAAAAAGTCATATTATTAGAAATCTTATAAAAAGATCTATTTATATGCAGAGACATTGGTTTTTATTTTATTTTTTCATCCTAATACGTGGTATCTGAAATGGCAATTTTAGGCCAATAATAACTTTCCACTTCAATTGGTGAGGATTTGATGCCACATGGGGTTTGAATGAAGGGGGTTTGTTTGAACCCCTGCCGCCTCTCTACTCCACCTCGCCCTCCCCCCAAATATCATTCAAATTAATCAAATACTAAAGTAAACCATTAAACCCTTTCATTCAAACCCCCTTCATTAGAACCCCTTTCAAAAAGTACATGTGGGGGTTCGAACGAAGGGGTTTTGTTCGAACCCCAATTTTTTTTTCAAGTTTGGATACACTTGGTTGCCAAGTGGGACTCACTTATGTGCCATAGCCCATTATTTATGGTGCCATGATTCATATCATGTACCTTACATAGTTATTATTGATTTTATGGATTTTCATTTCTATAGACTATTGTGTGTGTGTGTGTGTTTTGAAATAACACTTATATATTTAGGATACATGTTTCATACATACTCAGATGCTTTATACTTACTATGATGACATATTCTCCATATGTTAGTATATTTTTAACTCTATTTATATTTTTCTTATCTAACATGATGCGTTTAACTACTTTTGAGATGAGTAACTTTCAGACTTCATTCCTTATTTAAAAAGGGGCCATACACAAAGCATTGTTTTTGTCATGACCTCTCTTCCCGCACTATGGACTCGTGCTCAAACTCTAAGTTGATTTGGACCTCTTTTAATATTTTATGTCGGAATGAGTTGATTTGTTTAGTTAACTTAACTTTTACGATTTTCAAAGAGCTATCAGGTCATCGATGCGATTTCACAAGAAAACAAGGTATGAATTTAATTTCATTTTCAAAATTTCAAGAGTCAGGCAATTAAATCATTAAAATATTAAAGCTATTTCTTTTCACAGAATTATATGCAATGTTTACAATTGTGAATGAGGAAAACTTAATAGGATAAATATTTAGCCTTATCTTAAATACTCGCATTTATAATAAATGAGTTTAATATTTACGTATTAATAATTAAAAAATCACCAAAAGTTGTTTTATTAATAAAGTTTTTCTTTTATTGTTGATTTTAAAATTTTCAAATAAAATTATATTTTTTCTAAATAATTTTTAGATTATTAACTAATTATATTTAAATTAAAACCTAACAAATATTAATTTATTTTATTTATACCTATTAAATCCTATGTGGACTTAACAATATTAAAATGAGACTAATCTAACCTAAAGCCACCCTAACCCAAGCCTACACCCTATACTCCCTACGCATCAATCCACCATGCATGCGATTTGAAATTCCACACGGAGCGCGCTGAGGTGGGGGAGGGGAACAATCATGAACTTTCAGTTATAACATATCTTTCGTTGAGTTTAAATTTAACACTCCCAGTTTGGGTAACCCACTCCAACCATTGCCCCACCTTAACTCATGCTTGGCCATGCAAAAGCTTGAAGGGTCTGCCACTTAGGAGATTGTTAAGCCATTTGAGTCAAGTTAAAGAACCAATCAGAGCAGAGATTTGAGAGAATCATGAGGAAAAAGTTATAAAGAGCAGATCGGCACTGAGTGGAAAGGGGAGGAATATTTGCATGAAAAAAAAAGAGTTTATAAATAGAGATCAATGCATAAGTGAAAGGAGGAAGGGGAGAAAGGAAGCAAGGAGGATATAAACACTGTAGAAAAGAAGAGAGGGAAGGCAATGTTGGGAGGGGGAGATCGACGCCGCAGGGGCAACGAATTAATCAATGCCATTAATGTTATTGCCATAGCGAGTTCTGTTCCATTCCTTCACTCAGCCAAGATCAACACCACCACCATTTTCTCAGCTATTTCAATTCAAGCAGATCCACATTCCATTTCAGTCAAGGGTTTCAATGGCGGAGGGAAATATTTAAGTTTATAACTTTTTTTTGAAGTAAATAAAATTTGTTTTATTTAAATTGTAAAATAAGTATTTTATTTTATTTAAATTGGAAATAAATAATTTATTTTATTTAAATGGTAAGATAAATATATTATTTAAATTGTAAAATTAATAATATATTTTACTTAATTTGGGAAGTAAATAAATTTGATTATTTAAATTGTAAGATATATAAATATATATATATATATATATATATATATAAGTTTATAAATTTTTTAAAAGTAAATAAAATTTGTTTTATTTAAATTGTAAAATAAGTATTTTATTTTATTTAAATTGGAAATAAATAATTTATTTTATTTAAATGGTAAGATAAATATATTATTTAAATTGTAAAATAAATAATATATTTTATTTAATTTGGGAAGTAAATAAATTTGATTATTTAAATTGTAATATATATATCTATATATAAAATTGTAAAACAAATAATTTATTTTATTTAAATCAGAAGGTAAATAATTGGTATTATTCAAATTTTAAGATAAATATAATATTATATTTGAATCGTAAGGAAAATATATTGTAATTATTTTTAGAAGACTAAAATAAAATGATTTTAGTATTACTAGAAACAAAATGATATCGTTGCTTGTTGTTAGGGAAAGCAAATGTTTTTTTATAGCAATCAATAATGTAATAAAGTAATAAGATAATCAAGAGACAAATATCATATAAAAATATGAGTTCATGTAATATTAGTTGATATATACAACTTTACAATATGTATCTATTTACAAACAATAACATGATCTCTATACCTGATTTGGTGAAAAAAAAAAGAGTAGAATATAGCATTAAATAAATGAGTTTTGTTTTCTATATACTTAGTTATAAATCTATGCAATATATTTGTTTTAGTTTGAAAAGTTGCATGCGTAAACCTAGATTGTGAGAATATTGATTTAGATACATGAAATTACCATAAAACAATCTAAGTTATCACAAAACAATATTCCGAGCGGACCCTTACTTTGATTGTTGTTGAGCTTTGATGATGAATTTGATTATCATTAATATTAGTATGAAAATAAATATTCTTCATTCTAGAGTTGAACCCTCAAATTTCAGAGACCTCATTTCAAACGTATAAATGATTTATTTAAATTCAAGTTTAATAAAATCCTTACATATGATTTATCATTTTTAAAAAATTTTACTTAAATATATTAAAGATATAATTATCTAGAATAAACATGGTTGAAAATAAACACGATTACTAAATTATGAGATTATGTTTTCTACTTTGCTACTAAAAATTTTGATTTTGAAATATAATGCATTAATTTATTTCAAGTATTATTTACTTTTTAAATCTCAAACTTACATCAAGAATTTAAGGTTAAATTAAACTACACATCATTTGGTACAAGCTATGCCTATAGCTCATATTTATGAGTAATGTCATTGTATTTGAGCTACTACATCCATAGCTTAACATAGCTTCAACAATGACATCATCCCTATAAATAATTGAGAAGAAATAAGGACCATGTTGTGTCATTAAGACTAAGGGGTGGGATAATCCATCTTTGTCAACAACACTAATCAAAATAATAAAATGACTTCAACTACCTTAGATGATTCTGACTTGTAAACTTATGAAATAGAATGGAGAAAGTATATTTCTTACTCAAAACTTGATACAACTAAAAAAGAGTAATGAAAACTAGAATTGAGAATGTTAAACTAGCTATTATTAAGAAACCACCAACCATACGGATTTAAAATAAAAAAACTTTTGCAACAAAAATTGTAAGGATTAAGTTGATTAAGACAAGGATCAAAAACATTGTTGACGTAAATAAAAATTAGAAAGGGGTTGTAGCTTGCAAATTTTATTTCTATTTTTTAAAGATTTAGGGCTAGATTAATTAAACAAATGTTCAATAAATTTAACTAATATTTTTTATGCTTCCATTTGGGTAGTAATCATAGAGGAATTGTTTGGGGAACTAGGCCTTAAAAAGCGCTGCATACCCAGATTCATAGTTCACATAAAACTTAGAATAAAAAATAGAACTACATGCATACTACAACTTGATCTTGTTCAAAAGCAGGTATGTAGGTAGGCTGAGAAGTAAAGGATGCTTCCAATACATATGTGAATAAGATAGGGTTGGGGTTGTGTGCTAAATAAGATTAAAGTTAAATGAAAAGGTAAGACCATTATAATAAGACCATAGTTTAGATAAACAAAGCAAAGATAAGAACTCTATGATATACTCAGAAGGATCTCAGTTGGATCATCATAGTTTTTGAGGATTTAGACCAAATTTTGAGGTGGAATGTGACTTTTTGTTATATGTTTTATACATGCTACTATCATGATGACCTTGGTGCTTATATAGTAGAGATGAGCGGTAAACAGTGAGTGACTTAGGATTTGATTGATCTCGATGAGCCAAGTATCTAGCCAGAACATAACCTACTCATGTGTAGATGCCTAACCCATTTGGTTAGATGCTTGTCTATTTTACAAAATAATGCATAACCTATATGTTTATATACTTGCCCGTTTGGTAAAGGAATGCCTAATCCTTATGGTTAGATGCTTGTCTATTTGACAAAAGATATACGATAGGATAAAGTATACCCGATTTATATTCATAGATAAACATTAACTAAACAAACATAAAAAAATCATGTTTTAGGGTAGGATCTGTAGTCTCTTAGTAAAAGATTAATTATGAATGTTAACTTGTTGAGAAAAGTAAAAACTATGAGAAACTAATTTCGTTTAAACTAGTTTTTCAAACATGGCTTGTGGAAAAAATTAAAAGAAAGGAAAAGGAAAAAGATCAAAGAATAAAGGAAAAAAAAATTCCCTCCACTTTGAAAGAACTTATTTACATTTCTGACTTGGATATAATAGCTGCAATCTAGAGTAAACTCAAATCTTTGAAAGTAGAGCCAATTAAAATAAAACCAATTATGATTAAAATTTTAGTCAAGCATCCATTTAAGAGGCCCTCAACAATAAGAGATTTTTCATTTAGAATGGGTTCTGATGCACCTTACATAAGCCTTGAATTGTGTAAGGAATATAACTGATGTCACCAATATGTGGTTCACTCAGAAGATGAAGTTCTTGAAGAAATAGAACTAAATGAAAAAGATTTTGTTTAGAAGAATTTTGAATTAATGTTATACAAACATCTATATGCTATAATCATAAATCTTATCCTCTATTAAGCTAAGAACTCTATGTAATAAAAAGTTAAATAAGATTATCAAATGCTTACATTATGTCAATTCTATGTGTGACTGTAATTAATAATAGAATGTATGAGAAAACTAGAGTTATCCAAAATAAATGAATTATGCTATCAATTATCTTGAATAAAAACTTAGAAGATTGTGTTATTTCTATCACGAAACTAAATGGCAAGACCTAGGTGATCAACTAGGAATCGAAGGGAAAATGTGATATATGCAGAACCCAATAATGAAAATGTTAAACAATAGGTTCCAAAAAATAGAGAGACAGGGATAGAAGCACTCATCAATTTTTTGACTGAGCAAAGAGATAAAATAGACTCACTTGAGTAGGTGATTAATGATCTTAAGTCAAGGTAAGAAAATGTAAAAAGCATATTGGAGCTTAACCTTGATAATTTGCCTAAAGGAAATCCACCACCAGTTAATGAAATGGAGGTTGTAGCTCCAAAAATTGAAGTTTCATTTTTTGATCTAAGCAAAAATTTGAAGATTTTACCCCCTAAGTTAGATGGGAAACAATTAGGTGAAGGAGCTGAGAATTGACTAAATGAGATGGAGAAGTACATTGACTTGAGAAACTACAATGATGCAACTAAGGTGTTGTGGGGATCCTACCAATTGGTAGGAGAGGCAACTAGCTGGTGGACTAACATGAAGGAATTAAATGGAATAGCCAAGGAAAATTTGACCTAGAATCAGTTTGACTGCCATTTTAGGAAGAGATGGTTACCCTAGTAATTATTTGATGAGAAGATGATTGAATTTCACAACCTAAGGTAGGGAGGTATGCCAGTCCAACAGTATTGGGATAGATTGACCAAATTACTTATATATGTGCCCATGTACTAGAAGGATGAAAGAGGTTAGACTAGAAAGTTCATCCTAGGATTGAATGCAAATATAGGAGTGGAAGTAGATACGCACGTCCTTAAAAACATGAATGAAGTGCTAGAAAAATCTCTCAAATAGGAATGAAAGTTGCAAGCCCTAGCTGTAATGAGATAAAACTTTAGTAATGACAGAAATAGAGCCTTCAAAAGGAAAATAGATTTCAGGGGAGAGCAGGTTGTGGATAAAAACCTAAGAGCAAATCTAATAGGCAAAGTACCCCAACCAAATCAAAACTAGAGAAATAATTTTGGAAGGAATAAAAACAGGGGAGGATATAATAACATGGATGATCAAAGGAATTACAATTACCCAATATATCCTCCATGGATTTCTAGTGATGCCCCGAGGAACCCAGTACCAAAAGTTATGCTAGGAGGATGATTTGCTTGTGAAGGAAATCAATTTGCCCAACAGTGCCCAAGGATGCAGGGACAGATAAGGGCCAATCAGCCTTAGAGGAGACCATAGCAAATGATCAATTCTATAGTAAGGAATCACCAAAATAGATACCAGAGTGTGCTAGTTGAAGCTATAGGTAAATTATTGGGTAAACCCATTTCAATTCTCATAGATACGGGTTCATCATAATGTTTCATTTCTCTAGAATTAGTAAAAAAAAATGTCTCTTCTAGTGAATCACATGAATGCATCATGGATAGTTCAGTATAGGGATAAGGTAGTCAAATAAGTATCTCAATGTCTACCCAAAGCAAAAATATAATTTCCAAATTTTGAGCCAAGTTTAGACCTGTTTGTATCACCTTTATGAGCCTATGATGTAATAATAGGGATGAGTTGGATCACCAAGCATCAAGCTAAAATAGACTCTTATAGAAATTTGGTTAGGTGTTACAATGATGAGGAGAGATGGGTCATGATTCAAGGGGGTCATAAGCCCATAAAAGTAGAAACCATATTAGTTATGCTGCTGAAGAAGGAGAGAAGGGATCTCTAATTTTCATGGTAACAATAGATGATAAGGATGAAAGCAAAGATAAACCAACCCTAGAAGGGTATTCATTCCTAAAGGAATTTGAGACGTGTTTCTTGAAGAATTACTTGGAATGCCCCTTAAGAGATAATTTGATTTCTCAATTGAAATGGTACTTGGAGTCGAGCTAGTTTCTAGAGCACCCTATAGAATGAACACCATTGAGTTAATGGAACTTAAAATTTAGCTAGAGGAACTCTTGAGTAAAGGATTGATTAAACCAAGTGTGTCTCCTTGGGGAGTGCCAATATTATTTGTTGAAAAGAAAGATGGAACTCTAAGATTATGCATTGATTATAGATTGCTAAATAAGGTCACCATTAAAAATAAATATCCCCTACCTCGAATAGAAAACCTTTTTGATAAAATGAAAGGATCAATAGTTTTCTTGAAGATAGAACTTTGATTAGGATATCATCAGCTAAGAATTAAGGAGGAGGATATTCCAAAAACTGATTTTAGGACCAAATATGGACACTATGAGTTTATTGTAGTACCATTTAGGGTAATAAATGCTCCTTCAACATTTATGAACTTAATGAATAGTGTGTTCCCTAATTACCTATATAAGTTCATCTTGGTGTTCATAGATAACATTATGACATGCTCTAAAAATGAGGAAGAACACAACACATCTTCAATTGGTTCTTCAAAGGTTGAGAGAACCTAACATATATGGTAAGTTGTCCAAATGTGCATTTTTAAGAAGGAAATTAACTATCTAGGCCACATCATATCCAAAGAAGAAATTACAGTAGATCTAGATAAGATAAAGGCAATAATGGAATGGCCAATTCCTAAGAATGTATCAGAAGTAAGGATTTTCATGGGGTTAGCAGGATATTATAGGAGATTTGTTAAAGGCTTTACTAGGATCACCAACTTGATTATGAAATTGTAAAGAAAAGGTAAGAAGTTTATATGGACATAGTAGTGTGATAAATCTTTCTATATTCTAAAGGAAAATTTGATGATGGTACCCATCTTGAAGGTACCCAATTTGAATGGACATTTCATGGTTGTAACAGATGCATCCATCGAAGGATTGGGAGGGGTACTCATTCAGAATGATGGCATAATTGCATATGAGTACAGGGAATTGCAAACCCATGAAGTAAGTTATGCCCCTCATGATTTTGAATTGGAAACAATTTCTCACACCTTACATAAGTGGAGACATTTCATAATTGGGAAACCTTTTGACCTAAACATTTGACCATCAAGCATTAAAGTACATATTCACTAAACCCAATCTGAATGCTAAGCAGAGAAGTTGGTTGGAGTTCTTAAGTGAGTATGATTTTGAAATTGAGTATATCAAGGCACAAGAGAATAGGGTTGCCAATGCTTTGATTAGGAGAAGACACTCGATGAATATAAAAATGCTTAAATTTAATCTAAAAGGAAAAATACTAGAAGGGCAAAAGTAATATCCTTGGTATAATCAAGTGAAAATAATGATAGAAGAAATTGTAAAAGACCCAAAAACTGAAGGATATACCTTGGATGGTGAGGGTTTGCTTCGGTATAAGAATAGGATCTATGTTCCAGACGTAGAAGACCTAAGAAAGAGAATTTTGACTGAAGCTCATAATGCACCCTACTTAGGTCATCCAAGGGTAAACAAACTATATGCCAATCTTAAGAAACTATACTTTTGGCAAGGGATGAAAAGAGATATAGTATTATATGTGGCATGATGCTTGGAATGTCTGAGGGTTAAAGTAGAACACCAGCATCCTAAAAGAATTTTATAGCCACATAACATTCCACAATATAAATGGTAAGTTATTAGTATAGATTTCATACAAGGATTACCTATGACACTCTATAGGCATGATGTTACTTTGGTGGTAATCGACAAGCTTACTAAGGTAGCACATCTCACACCTGAGAACATGACTGATGATGCACCAATTTTAGCTAACCGATTTGTGAAGTAAGTGGTTAGATTACATGGGTTTCCAAAAAATATCATATCAGATAGAGATTCTAGGTTTACTTCAAGGCTTTGGATGACCCTATAGTTAGCTTTAGGTACATAATTAAACTTTAGCTCCACATTTCATCTTGAGATAGATGGGCAAACAGGAAGGACAAATCAAGGTGCAAAAGACCTCCTAATGATGTATTATATGGATTAGCAAACCAAATGGGAAACTTATCTCCCATTGGTAAAATTTTCCTATAATAATTCATTTCAAATATATTTAGGTATGGCTCCATTTGAAGCTCTATATGGGAGAAGCTATCGAACACCACTTAGTTGAGATAACCTTGAGGACAAAATAGTAATTAGTCATGAAATGTTGAAATACATGGAGGAACAAGGGAAAGTTATAAGACAGAGGTTGAAGGAAGCATCAGACAGATAGAAGAGTTACGCAGATAGGAAGAGTGTTCAAAGAAACTCCCTGATTGGTGACAAGGTGTTTTTAAGGATCAGACAACACAAAAGTTCCATAACCTTTGGGAAAAAGGCAAAGTTAGCTCCTCGCTTTGTAAGACCTTTTGAGATCATAGAGAGAATTAATCTAGTAGCCTATCAATTGGCCTTACCCCTATAACTGAGTCACATTCATGATGTCTTCCATGTGTCACTTCTAAAGAAATATGTGCCTGATAATAAAAACATTTTAAATTGGAATGCTTTGCAGGTTTAAGAGCCTGACCAAATAACAATATAGCTGTACAGAGTGTTGGAAAGGAATCGGTACCAATTGTGCAATAGAGAGGTTGATCAGTGCAAGGTACAGTGGGATTAATATGGTGAAAGAAGTGTAACGTAGGAGGACCCAAAGAATTGAAAAACATGTTTCCATTTTTATTTTAAATTTATGAACTTAATCAAACTTTTCTAATGCATTGGGACAATAAAAAATTTAAGGGGGGAAGATGTTATGACCTCTCTTCCCGCACTATGGACTCGTGCTCAAACTCTAAGTTGATTTGGACCTCTTAATATTTTATTGTCGAAATGAGTTGATTTTTTTAGTTTACTTAACTTTTGTGATTTTAAAATTTAAAAATAAAATTATATTTTTTGTAAATAATTTTTAGATTATTAATTAATTATATTTAATTTAAAACCTAACAAATTATATTATTATAAATAAATTAAGATTATTAATTTATTTTATTTATACCTATTAAATCTTACGTGGAACCATAACTTAACAACATTAAAATAAGACTAATCTAACCTAAAGCCACCCTAACCTACCATCTCACCCAAGCCTACACCTTACGCATCAATCCACCATGCATGCGATTTGAAATGCCACATGGAGTTGGGGGGGGGGACGGGGGGGCAATCATGAACTTTCAAATATAACATATCTTTCTTTGAGTTTGAATTTAACACTCCTAGTTTGGGTAACCCACTCCAACCGTCACCCCACCTTAACTCATCGACTACCACTTACGAGATTTTTAACCCATTTGAGTCAAGTTAAGGAAGCAATTAGAGCAGAGTTTTGAGGAGAGAATCATGGGGAAAAAAGTTATAAAGAGTAGATCGACACCAAGTGGAAAGAGGAGGAATATTTGCATGAAAAAAAAGAGTTTATAAATAGAGATCAACGCAGAAGTGAGCACAAAATTGAAAGGAGGAAGGGGAGAAAGGAAGCAAGGAAGATATAAATGTTGTAGAAAATAAGAGAGGGAAGGCAACATTGAGAGGGAGAGATCGATGCCACAGGGGAAACAAATCACCCAACACCATTAATGTTGTTGCCATAGCAAGTTCTGTTTCATTCCTTAACTCAGCCAAGATCAACACCGCCACCATTTTCTCAGCTATTTTAATTCAAGTAGATCCACACTCCATTTCAGTCAAGGTTTTCAATGGCATAAGGTAGATATTTAAGTTTATTTAAATTTTAAAATTAAATAGAATTTGTTTTATTTAAATTGTAAAATAAGTATTTTATTTTATTTAAATTGGAAGTAAATAATTTATTGTATTTAAATGGTAAGATAAATATATTATTTAAATTTTAAAATAAATAATATATTTTATTTAATTTGGGAAGTAAATAAATTATGTTATTTAAATTGTAAGATAGATATATATATATATTATTTTATTTAAAATTGTAAAACAAATAATTTATTTTATTTAAATCAGAAGGTAAATAATTGGTATTATTCAAATTGTAAGATGAATATAATATTCTATTTTAATCGTAAGGAAAATATAATGTAATTATTTTTAGAAGACTAAAATAGAATGATTTTAGTATTACTAGAAACAAAATGATACCATTGCTTGTTGTTAGGGAAAGAAAATTATTTTTATAGCAACCAATAATGTAATAAACTAATCAAATAATCAATAGACAAATATCATATAACAATATGAATTGATCTAAAATTAGTTGATATATACAACTTTACAGTATGTATCTATTTACAAACATTAACACGATCTCTATACCCGGTTCAGTGAAAAAAAGAGAGTAGAATATAGCATTAAATAAATGAGTTTTGTTTTCTATATACTTAGTTATAAATCTATGAAATACATTTGTTTTAGTTTGTAAAGTTATATGCGTAAACCTAGATTATGAGAATATTGATTTAGATACATGAAATTACCATATAACAATATAAGTTATCACAAAATAATATTCTGAGCAGACCCTTACTTTGATTGTTGTTGAGCGTTGATGAAGAATTTGATTATCATTAAGATTAGTATGAAAATAAATATCCTTCATTCTAGGGTTGAACCCTCAAATTTTAGAACCCTCATTTCAGATGTATAAATGATTTATTTAAATTCAAGTTCAATAAACTCCTTGTGTATAAGTTATTATTTTTACAAAAGTTTACCTAAATAGACTAAAGACATAATTGTCTAGAATAAACATGGTTGAAAATAGACATGATGACTAAATTAAGAGATTATGTTTTCTACTTTTCTACTAAAAATTTTGCTTTTGAAATATAATGCATTAATTTATTTCAAGTATTCTTTACTTTTCGAATCTCAAACTTAGATCAAGAATTTAAGGTTAAACAAAATTACGCAATGTTCAGTACAAGCAGTGCCTCTGGCTTATATTTATGGGTAATGCTATCGTGCTTGAACTACTGCATCCATATCCTAACATAGATGCAACAATGACATCTATGTATCATCCCTATAAACCATTAGGGAGAAAGAAAGACCATGTCATGTCATTAAGATCAAGGGGTGGGATAATTCCTCTTGGTCAATAACACTAATCAAGATTAAAAAATGACTTCGATTACCATAGATGATTTTGAATTGTGAACTTATAAAACATAATAGAGAAAGTATATTTCTTACTCAAAACTTGGTACCATAAAAAAAGAGCAATGAAAACCATAATTGAAAATGTTAAACTAGTTATTATTAAGAAACCATTAACCATATGGCTTTCAGATAATGAAACTTTGGCAACAATAATTGTAAAGATTAAGTTGATTAAGGCAATGATCAAAAACATTGTTGACATAAACAAAAAGTAGAAAAGGGTTGTAGCTTGCAAATGTTTATTTCTATTTTTTAAAATATTTAGGGCTAGATTAGTTAAAATGTTAGGACCCGAGAAGCACAATTGATTACCATGTACAAGCAACTAAACGCATAATTTAACCAGAATCACAAGTAACTAGAATTCAGAAATAACACAGAATATGAGATATAATACCCAATTGTATTAATACTCTTTCAGAAGGAAATACAACAAAGAAGATGCCACAATCTTCTTCTACACTCCTCTAGGGCTCCCACACCTCTAGGGGGTAAACAGTAAATCTCTTCAAGAGCTCACTCTCTCAATTACGGTCCCAACAATCAACTCAAACACAGAGTTGTTGTTCACCTCCACTAGCCAGTAACAATATTGCTAGTCCACCAATCAGTAACAATACTGTCGGTCCACCAAGTACTCCATGTACTCCAAGTCCAAGTATACACACATACTCCAAGTACACAACGTACTCCAAGTAGATCTCACCTGATCTTGCTACCTGTTGTGTTGCTGACCTCCCTGATCTTGCACACCTGCAAATCAACCTGGTTTTACAACAACTTGCAAACCTAGATCTCGCACACACACACAGACCTATAGATCAACTGACCTTACTTACCATGTAGATCTCTCTACACCCTGAAGAACCCTTGTCCTTGCCTCACCAAGTCCTTATGATTCTCCAAACCAGTACCCCGGTGGATCTTCTACTAGATCTTGCTATCCCACAGATTTACCTGATCATACACACTCGGCACCCCTATGGAACTAGGAGGAGCTATCCTTGCTCTCTTTCTTCAGAAGGAGCTAACCTTGCTTTCTCTAACTAACACACTTTACAATACAACCCATGAGTCTATTATATAGATCTCATGCAAACAATAATTAGATCCGCAGCTCCAAGACTAAAATTAGCATTTTAACATGCAAACAACCGATTCATTAACTAACTGTTCGTCAACTAGCAGTTTTGGAACTGCACAGGCAATCGACGTCGGTCTTTGTCTGGCTGGAGATGACCGACATTAGCCGATCTTGACCGATGTTAGTTGCTCTACTCACTGTATATGACTGACGTTGGTTGATCAGATCGACGTCAATTGCTCTGCAACTTAGCGACCTCCTCCATGTTTGCATCAGTGAAGATTTTAGCTCCACAACCTAACAATAACCCACTTGGAGATAAACAACTGCACTGTACCTATACTTTTACATCATCTAATTTATTTCCTGGCTTGTATTCCTCTTCAAGCTCAATCTTGAAGACCAACCACCACACATCCTATGGTGCAACTCCTATCATCCAAGTAACCTGCCATATCCAAAGTGCCTGACCCTGCATAGCATGAATCCCTACTACTGGTCCCTCTCAGATACCTGAGAACCCACTGAACTGCTTTACAGTGCTTCCTTCTCGGATTGGCCACAAACCTGCTAACAACTTCCACTGCTAGGGCAATATCAGGGAGTACACATGTACTCAACCTCATCATGTGATTGGAGACCCTGTTTTGTGAACTGTCCATCCGTAGGTGCGCTTGTCGTTCTGCATCTTGCACTACCTTCACACAATCATCTTGTGACAACATCAACTTGTGATCTTTTCTGTCTCTAGGATTACTCATGCTAAAGAATTTCACTACTCCCAAATTCTTTATGACATACCATTGAACTAACTTTACCTTTAGCTTAGCAAAACCTTACATGTGTGACCTTGCAACAAGCATACACACTATATACAGTAACAGGATAATGTTGCAATCATCATCCAACCTGGTAAAGTAAACACAATGGTTACAATGACAGTGACTAAAGCCATGCTTTGTCATACACCTGTCAAACCTGTACCACTGTCCTGCAGCTTTTTTAAGACCATATACCTTGGCCTTTCATCTCACGTGTCCATTCTCTCTCTTCTTTAACCTGACTGGCAACTCTACCAAATCTATCATTTGGTTCCTCTTCCAAAGAATCATGCCACTCTCCCACTGTTTCCTAGATCTTACCTGCTCTACTTCTTTAAAACTTCCTAATTCTTGACCATCAGTGAGCAACAAGTAGTGTAAAGAAGGGGAATAATGAATTTGAGGCTTATTTACACTTTCAGTCCTCCACATGAGCATTTGAGACTCCTTGACAGCTTGCTATTCGCCCAAAATCTGTTTCAGTGATCGATGCCAGTCACCACTTAGTCTGCATCTGACTGACGTCAGTTTCATGCGACTGACCTGACTGTCGACGCTGGTTCCCTGACTGACATTGGTGTCTACTTGCCTGACACCATCAGCTTCTCTGGTCTGCACATGATCGACGTCAGTGCCTGCCTGTTCAATGTCGGTTCCCCTTGATCGACTCCGGTACCTGTGTTTTTTTGTGAGTGATGACTTTTTACCCGCGAGCTTACTTTGAATAAAAACCCTATCCAAACTGCCCTGCTCAGAGTTATTTAGCCTTCTCCACTGATCTCTGCCCATCATCTAATCCATAAACACTAAGGCTTTCCAGTTCTTAAGTCTGTCAAACACATCTGACTTCCTCTTAAGAACATGCATCTCCTTCTTGCTCATGTGACCAAGCCTACAAAGCCACGTCTTCGCAACAAAAGAAGAATCAGTAATACAAGTAGATAGATAAAGAGTACCTACTTTCTTGCCACATGCTAATTCAAGTGCATCCTTGGTAACATTCCAAAAATCTGTTGTGAGAGTTACTGTGCATCTCTCATCACCCAACTTTCTTAAAGAAATTAGCCTCATCTTCAAGACTGGGACCTGCATGACCTCCTTCAACACCCATGTGTTGGTTGTCTGTAATTTTAGCCGCACTTCTCCTTTGCCAATACTTTGACAAGGCTCACCAACCCCTAAATAAATCTTTCCAAAGTCTCCATGGACCTTAACATGGAAAAATACTCTATTTGGGGCTGCATGGAAAGAGGCAATAGAATCTATAAACCAAGATTCTACTTTATCCAAGGAACATATAAGAACAACCAGTGCAATAATACCTACAACACATGCTCCTTCATGTTGATCTTCTACCAACCAGCAATCTTTCTTTACCTGCTCTTTCTTTCCATAACTCCATAATTGATCATTCGTGCCTTTGAATTCTTCTATTCTTAGCTTACTTTCTTTTGCCATTGCTATACTCCCACTCAATCAGAAACTCCTGAGAGTGACCTGTAATCAAACACAAACTTGCTCCCTACAACTTTAGCTTTGATACCAACTATTAGGACCTGAGAAGCACAATTGATTACTATGTACAAGCAACTAAATGCAGAATTTAACCAAAATCACAAGTAATTAGAATTTAGAAATGACACAGAATATGAGAGACAATACCCTATTGAATTAATACTCTTTTAGAAGGAAATACAACAAAGAAGATGCCACAATCTTCTTCTACACTCCTCTAGGGCTCCCACACCTCTAGGGCATAAATAGTAAATCTCTTCAAGAGCTCACTCTCTCAATTACGGTCCCAACAATCAACTCAAACACAGAGTTGTTGTTCACCTCCACCAGCCAGTACCAATACTGCCAGTCCACCAGTCAGTAACAATACTTTCGATCCACCAAGTACTCCACGTACTCCAAGTCTGAGTATACACACATACTCCAAGTACACAATGTACTCCAAGTAGATCTCACCTGATCTTGCTACCTGTTGTGTTGCTGACCTTCCTGATCTTGCACACTTGCAAATAAACCTGGTTTTGTAACAACCTATAAACCTAGATCTTGCACACACACACACACACACACACACACACACCTGCAGATCAACCAACCTTACTTATAATGTAGATCTCTTTACACCCTGAAGAACCCTTGTCCTTGCCTCACCAAGCCCTTATGATTCTCTAAACCAGTACCCCAGTGGATCTTCTACTAGATCTTGCTATCTCACAGATCTACCTGATCGTACACACTCGGCACTCTTGTAAAATTAGGAGGAGCTATCTTTGCTCTCTTTCTTTAGAAGGAGCTAACCTTGCTCTCTCTAACTAGCACACTTTACAATATAACCCATGAGTCTATTATATAGATCTCATGCAAACAATAATTAGACATCCAATTACAATAATTAGATCTACAGCTCCAAGACTAAAATTAGCCTTTTAACATGCAAACAACCTGTTCGTTAACTAACTATTCATCAACTAGCAATTTTGGAATCGCACAGGTGACTGACATCGGTCCCTGTTTGGCTGGAGATGACCAACGTCAGCCGATCCTGACCGATATCGGTTGCTCTGCTCATTGTATATGACCGACGTCAGTTGATCAGATTGACGTCAGTTGCTCAGCAACTCAGCAACCTCTCAACAACCTCCTCCATGTTTACATCAGTGAAGCTTTTAGCTCCACAACCTAACAAAAAAAGTATTCAGTCACTTTAGCTGATACTTTTTACACTCCCATTTGAGTAATAATCACAAAAAAAATGTCTAGAGAATTGGGCCCTAAAAAGCATTGCATACCTAGATTCACAATTCACATAAAACTTAGAATAGAAAATAAAACTACATGCATACTACACGTTGATCCTATTTGAAAGCAAGTATGTAGGCAGTCTAAAAAATGAAAGATGCTTCTAGTATGCAAGTGAATAGGATGGGATTGGGGTTGTATGCTAAACAAGATTAAAATCAAATAAAAAGGCAAGGCCATTATAATAAGACTGTAGTTTAGATAAACAAAGTAAAGATAAGAACTCTGTGATATACTTGGAATGACCCTGATTAGATAGTCATAATTCTCGAGGTTTTAGGCTAAATTTTGAGGTAAAATGGAACTTTCTATTATATGTTTTATACATGCTACTATCATGATGACCTCAGTGCTTATCTAGTAGAGATGAGCGGTGAATAGTGAGCAACTCAAAATCTGATTGATCTTAATGAGTAAAGTCTTTAGCCAGAGCATATCCTACTCATATGTAGATGCCTAACCTATTCGGTTAGATGCTTGCTTATTTGGCAAAGGAATGTCTAACCCATTTGGTTAGATGCTTACTTGTTTGGCAAAGGAATGCCTAATTTTTATGGTTAGAAGCTTGTCCATTTGATAAAAGATATCTGATAGGATAAAGTATACTTGAGTTATATTCATAGACAAACATTACTTAAACAAAACAAAAAAAATTGTGTTTTAGGGTAGGATGTGTGGTCTCTATAGTTTTAAATATCAAGTCTTCATAGTCACATTAAATTTATATTTTGGGCATAAATTACTTCAACATGATACATGTTTAGGCAGATAATTACATGTTTTACATATATTATAACACGTTTAATGCAAATTGAGGGTGTATGTCATAGATTTCATAGTATTATGAGATATTTCATAGATTTCATGAGAATATTCCACAAATATACATGACTCAAATTTAAAAAATTACTGTAATGGGAGCATATGCATGGCATATATTCACAGCATCACATATATCATGATATATTGACACATGTTATATGAATTAGATTGTTATTTTTACTATAAGGAATGGAAAACCATCTTGTTTTGTACTCAATATTACTCAATTAATCATGAATAATAAATTATACTCACACATCACTCAAATTAAATTATATAATCCATCTATAGTGGATGATTCAAAAAAATTACACAAACTCTCAAGCATTTTTCATATTTATTGGAACACTTAGTGGATTCCATTTGCATAGATATAGTGAGTTATGTGTCCATTTGCATAGATTTTATTCTTCAAAGAGTCTAATATACATCAACTATACAGTAAAAATCAAACAATTTTAGAGTCTAATATCTAAGTATGTTATCATGAAATTTTACATTTCACAACACCCCCAATTACACTCTCATAGGCAATTCGAAGTGTTTTAATGATAGGGACGGTTAAATTTTTTAAAGAATGGGACTTTAAATTTTTATTCCAATGGAAAAGGCTTGAGTCGCATATTTAGATTTGCTTATTCTACAATCTTTAAAATGGTGAATCATTGATTGGTTTTTAGAATATCATTGTGAATGGATATGCATTCGAGCAGAACACTTGGTCAATGTTAATCTTAAAATGTTGATTTATAAAAGTTGAGTATGTGGAATATATCTTGACAATCTCTCTTTAATTAAAAGAAGGTGAGTGATTTGATTGTAACCTAAGGTATGGAAATATTTCAGGGTTGTCATTTCCTATCATGTCAATGAAAAATTCATAGCATCATGGAAAGCATGCTAGAAAGGGAGAGAGAATCAGGGATACAAATTTTAATATAAGGACTTGAAGATCGTTCTTGCATATAAGATTCAAATGATTTTTCATGAATCAAAGAGAATAAAGGCTTTACTATCACTATTGATTTCTACGTCTTTTGCTTTTAGATATAAATGAAGTTCATAAGGAATCATATAAGATGATAAATATTCTCAACTAAGATAATGGAGGAATTGCTTTCTTTTATTGTTGATCCTACTAGAGCACCTTTCTCCTTACATGGGCAATAGTTCCACCCATTCAGAGTTATGAAGATGCAATAGATTTCACATTCACAGAGAGATTAAAAACAAAAAAAACAAGTGTGCAAGGAAATCTAATTTTCTACTTAAGTGTGAATTCCATTGATTTGTCTGAAGTTGTCATTCTTATTCTCGTACACAAAATATGGGGAGTTTCTATGATTAATCTGGCCATGGCATGCTCAAATAATTTTAGGATTTGATTTGATTAAAATTCCTAGGAGCATTTGGAAGAATGCAAATTAGACCTACCAATAAAAAGTTTTGTCCCACCAAGTTGCTAAGATAGTTGTTAAAATCGATGATGCTTGTTAATAACTCTTAAATGTAATTGTAGTTAATCAGGCAGGGTATGCTTCTGTTGAAACAATGGAACATGGAGGCAGTTTACATTTCAAAGATGATGAGGTTGGAGATGAGGATATTGTGAGGGAAAATAATTGAAACACACCACCAGAGATAGTAAATCATAATTATGATAAAGAAGGATATTCTGTGTAATGTGAGCATCATGCAATCTGGTTAGAGTCTGTGATGAATAACATGGATTTGTTTGATGAATAGCACAAAAAGAGGTTATGTTCATGTTCATGTAGTGACAAACCTTCATCCTTCTTTGATTTCAATAATGCTATTATCTCCAAGGAGCAAACTGTCATAGGTAAAACTGATAAAAAAGTTAAGAACATTGGCTATTCGTAGGATTATTTTGAAAATTATTTAGGAGTATGTCAAAGCCGAACAGAGCACCAAGTTGGATCCAAACTTGATTTCAAAATTATTTTGAGACCACCCTTGCTCGGCAACTCTAACTTTTAGCTTGTTGGTGACACTACTATACCTCTTCATTTCTCGAGCTGAGTGATGTATAGGTTCCATTTGATTTCCTAAGACTTCATACATTGGAAGTGAATGGACAATAGAAAAGTTTTTGTTGAGCTTGATAGCATAATTTTGGATATAAGAAAAGCTGGAGGTGCACGTGTTGCAAGTAATCGTGAATAAAACATATTTTTTTTGAATATGATATTATAAATAATAAATTGCATCTGGGTATGGAAGTAAAGAGCCAGAAAGATAATCAAGAGGATTACAGAAAACTTGGGTTACAGGTTGTTGCCGGCATGAGCACTGAAATGGGCAATGTAAAGAAGGGAGCAGGAATAGACTAGGATTTCTTGTCCAATTCTGTGTCAAATCTTGCAATCCAATTGGGTAAGTTAAGAGAGATTTTGCGAATATATGCCACAAAACGAAAAAAGAAGGGAATAACAAATGTTTAAAACCAAAAAGAAGTATGCAGGAGAGAAACACTGGCACTGGAAAATTTAGAATAAGAATCTCAGAACAGAACTCAACTTATGGATCATGAAAGCATGATTTGCCAAAATTTATTTCTCAGATGCACGACTATTTGATACCATTATGAAGAAATAGATGACTATCACCAGAGATAGGCATGGGGATTGGGAATACAATACGATTGGTAAGTGTAAACTCGAGGTCACAACCTTTTATAGCGCCCTCCCAACTCGTGCCAAGTGGAGGTCAAGGACTAAATGGATGAATGCAAATTTTCATAGATTTTTTTTGTCAAACAGTTCAGGGATTGCATGTAAATCTGAAGCAAATGCAGTTTCCAGGTGCACCTCGCAGTTTCCTCTAAAGTCACAAGACTACATAGGTTATAGAGCTTGAATGGTACCAAATTCCATGTAAGCATTTTGATAAATGGTTCACGTGCCAATTAGATGGATCGACGGTTGTGGCAAATTGGGCACTGAATTTCATTGAATCATTTTGTCAAACAGTTTGTATTGAATCGAATGGGCGCAATAGAATGAGAAGTAATGTAGTTTACAGGTCTAACATTGGGTTCACAACCGATTCAAACATCCTCCAAGCCCATTGTTGTTTAGAGAGTGCAAAGTCGAAAACAGAGATGGAAGGATCCAAATTGAATGCAGCTGGGTTTATTGTTAACATCCCAGAAATGCAAAAAGAAGTAATTTTCAGAGAAAGTTGAAATCATCGTCAACTAAAGTGAATGATGAATAGGCTCCATCCAATATTTATGGTTTTTTCATAAAAATGTTGAACTTTGTTTTGCAATTTCCGGTTGCAAATTTTATAAGTGCAACCTAGCAAATGTAATTCTTGCAAATGCATTGTGTTATGTTTCTAAGTCTTAAATTGTGTAATTTTGATTTTTGCACATTTAAGTGGTGTAAAATCACCAAAGCATTTTTGCACCATTCAAGTGGTACAATTTTGTAACTTCATTTTTGCACGTAGTGCAATTGCACCAACATATTTTCACATCACTTAAGTAGTGCATTTCTGTAAACTCGTTTTTGCACCTTCTATAACGAAAAAAAGGTGGTTACCCATTGTAATCACCTCATTGCATTATAAATATGAGTGTTAGGCTCAGTGTATGGGACTTTTGGAGAGTGAGACTTTCCAAAGACTCTTTCGAAAGATGAGATTGCATTTTCAGCTCAATAAAGATCAGTATAAGGAGATTGTGCAGACTTTGTGTTCATAATTTCTTGGTGGATTATACATGTGTCTACATCTTTGCTTTCAAAGTGTCATTGTAATCACTATCAATTAGTCAGAAAGTATAAGTTTCATATTAAGTATTTCTTTTTTAATTTTTATATGTTATTTCTATAAATTGGGGAACTTTAGTGAGATTGAAAGTGGAATTTTACATCTATTTTCATTGTGAAATACAAGATTGTTGAATATTATTCTTTGTAAGTGTGTTCAATCTCTTTGGTGTATGTATTATGTTCAACTTTGTATATTCATGATATGTATTTCTTGTCTCACTTTATGATAAAGGTTTCATGTATTACAATCTTAAATCCTAGATTATTCTAGTGACTCTATGTGTTTAGCTTTTTATAATCATCTTTCATCTTCCTTGGGGTTATTTTAGCATCTTTTGTGTTTAACTGGATAAAATAATCCCATTCTACCTTTAGCCCTTGTATCTTTATTTCTCTTATTTTCCTTTCTATCTCTTTTCTGTACTTTCTTATTAAATTTACAAAATCCTCACAAAAAACATTTTTGTTGTAAATAGCTTTTCCCTTGCTTTCCTTTTTTTGTTTTCAATAAAGGTAGCTTTATCTGCTAATAAGAGATAGACTTTGTTGCTACTTTATTGACTGACATGAGGACTCTATCTCTATGTTTTTGACTAGAAGTCCACATTTGTCCTACTGAAAAAAAATAACCAATAGTTTTTGGTGACTTCGCTAGGGATCAAGGTACTTTATGCACATAATTTTCAGACATTTCAAGAAACCTCCCCTAGAATGGAAGTTGGATAATCCATTTAAAAAAATGACCTAGTGCTTTCATCTTTATCATTAAATAAATGACATTCATTTATTTCAATCTCAATGTTCCCTATGTCCCGTGAGGAAAATATTTTGGGTTGTTGGCTTTGGCCCAAGACAATGAGTTACCATTAGGCTCAAGGAAAATATTTTTGAATTTTTTTGGTGAAAATGGTCAAGATGTATTTAACCATATCCTATCCTTCACAATGTCTTGTAGCATCTTGAGAGTTATGCATGAAGATGTCACTGTCAAAATTTTTGATGAAACTCTCATTGGAGTTGTTGTTGAGTGGGTTTATCACCTAGAGCATGAATTATAATTTGAGACTCTTTGAAGAATAAAATCTTTAACAGTTTCAAAATAGTTATAAATGTGTGTTAATTATTGTCAGACTTATTCCAAATCCAAAAGCAAGATGATGAGCAGATGAGATAATTCATAGCATGCTTCAAAAAATTGTTGAGACTAATTCCTCAGGTCAATTACCCAAGTCCCAAAAACCTATTTTGTGTCTTTGTTGGTTCTCTACACTCAAAGATAAATATCATCTTGATGAGGAACAAGATAAATAACTTGAAATCTACACAACAAGAAGCTATCGAGAATGAAGATGACATGGTCTTGTTCATAATGTTGAAGAAGGAAGTTTCAAAACATACTGTACCTATTGGAAATAGTGAATAAGCTGTGAAACTTAATATAGTCAAGAGTCGTCATAATTAAGAAAAGATATTCTTAAGGAAATTTTCTAATCAAACATGTCATAACTCCAATAGAGGAAAAGAGAAAGTCATTCCTATCACATATGATAATTTTAGTTATATAATTATGGAAGAAAGTAAATAATTGGAAGAAATAATGATTGATCAGAGAAAAATGAAGAAATTAACTTCCCCTTTTATAGAGAAGAGAAAGATTTGCCTATTTCACAGGATTACTCAAACTTCACAATCTTAGGAGAAAATGAGCTATTTAAGGAACAACTAGTTGAACCAAAAATAGAAATGAACATTAATGCAAAGTGTGATGTTTCACCTTTCGAAGGAGAAGATAATATTAAAAAAAAAAATTAGTAAAGTATAATATCCCTCTTGTATCAAGATAGAAGATTCAGTTGTAAAAAATGAAGATTCTCCTAGCACTTTCTTTTCATATTTTGTTGTAGAAGAGTTATCCAAAATATTTGAATCCAAATAAATCAAGCCTAGGCATATTAAGGATCAAAATCATGCCAAGGTTGAGGTCAAGGAATACATCAAGAGAAAACAAAATGAATGGTGCACAATTTTCATTTCAATGGAAATGAAAACTGTCAAGGCAAAAGAGATTGATGAAGGTGATGACAATGATTCATTCAAAGATTAATTTGTCTCTATCATGAGAAGCAATGTGGTAAATAATATCAACACTCAATTCATTCCAGAAGATATTCCTATTGTTGTTCTAGATCAAAAAGTAACATGCAACCACTCCTCTCTGGTTTAGATCTTCTATCTGGTACATATGCATTCAAAGCCAACCAAGAAGACATTGAATAAGTCCACTATTATACATAAATGTTCATAGAAGATTAGAAAGTTCACAAAAATTCTAATCTAATACATGAAGACATTTCTAACTTGTTCATTCATGATCATCCCTTTGTCAATGATTATTGTGAACTCCTCTTCCCACCTGCTTGGTCACAACTTCTAGATGTGTTTTAAACTCATAAGTAAAATCCATTGTTTTGAAATGCCAAGTACTTCTCTCATCTAATGAATGGATTTGTATAGTCTTTTCGTTTTCCATTGCAGCTTGTAAATAGTTTTATTCTCAATATATTTGTAGTTGTGATCTCTATCTAGGAATATCACGGGCAATCACATGATTTGTAAGGATGTCAGGATGGTTGCTGCTTCATGGTTGATGAAAAGATCACAAATTTGAAAGAAACATTGAAGTTCTTCAACTAAGTGAATTTACAAGACAAAAAATTGATATTAGATTCATAAAATAGCTTGTACAGTCATGAAAAAAGGTTATATTAATGTTTTTTCTCAAAATGATAGAATAGACAGGATTTTCGTAGTTCTCTCCAAGTGACTAGGTGGTACACATGCACATTCTTAAGAACAATGGATCTGGACTGGTAGTGCATGTTCATTTCTCATGTACAATTAAAATATGTAAACTAACTATCAGTTGGTCAAATTAGAATATGTAAATTTTTAGAACTTAAGATCTAGTCTAGTAATACATGTTTATTTCTTATATGATTGAGATAGGTGAATTGGCTATCAATTGGTCAAATTATGATGTGCTAATTAAGTTACACATAATTTTTCAAGAATTTATGCTAATGAGGAACCAATCATTTGAGATTAAAGAGTTCTCCTAAATTTCATTAGAAAATGCAGTCCCACATCGAAGCCAAGTGTTTTTATGAAAATTTACATTTCATGAGAACACCCCAAATTGTACTCTCATGGGTAATTTGAGGTGTTTTAATGACATGGAGAATTAATTTTTTTTCAAAATGGGACATTGACTCCATAGCCCAATAGACATGGCTTAATTCACATTGAGATTTGTTTATCCTTCAATATTTCAAATGGTGAATCATTGATTGGTTTTCAGAATATCATTATGAATGGATATGCATTCAATCAATACACTTGATCAGCGTTAATATGAAAATGTTGAGTTATAAAGTTGAGTATGTTGACACGATATTGACAATATTTCTTTCAACAAAAGAAGGTGAGTGATTTGATTGTAACCTAAGGTATGAAAATATTTCAAGGTTGTCGCTTCCTATTATGTCATTGAAAAATTCATAGTATCATGGAAAATATGCTAGAAAAGGAGAGAGAATCAGGCACACAACTTGCATTTTAAGGACTTGAAGATCATTCTTGCATATAGGCTTCAAGTAATATTTCAAGAATCATAGAAGAATAGCCTAAACAAATGTTCCTACTAAAAAAAGATTGGTACAATACCATGTAATGACCCTTACTAATGGGCTCACTAAAACACTGATATTATACTAAGGAATTTCGTCAAACAGTTGGTAATTAATCAAATTATATTGCTGTAGGTGTAAAACTGAATATAAATCAAATCCACTTAGCTAAATTGAATTCGCCAATGTATCCATTTAATGGAGATAGAGATTTTTTTTCTATTGATGGCAATTTTTAGATTTTCAACAAGATATCTTAGCATTCTAGGAGCAAATAATATATTTTTCTTATCACGGATAGAATGCAAACAATTGGCAAATAATTGTATTTCTATTATAGATATGCAAATACAATTAATACAGCTGGGTACAAAATTCAATTCACTATAGACTCAATGCCTCATTTCAGTCATGAACCAAGCAATTAGTGATTAAGAAAGGAACCTGGACTTGGTAATATGTGCAGACTGTGTATGGTGGCTTTCCTTAAGTTTAAATCACAATATTTTACTGTCTTTTCAAACAAAGGGGTCTGCAGAGTTCCCAATGCAACCAGATTAATTCTCTTGAGTCTCTACCTAGGCTGAACACGCTCTGTGCTCCCCTATGACTGTATACTGAGCTAGAGTGGCCGACTAAAGAACCAACCACCTTTCCAATTTTGGTATTAACCACATGGGCATTGTTATCTGTAGAGCCACTAACAACGTGGAATTTGAACTAATGTTTAAGCACGTAATTCCCTCTGTGTGATATGGACATCCTCCATACAAATTCGCTGAAGACAACAAAAAGAGAATGGTCTGTTTGTTGCGCACTGTCTGTACGCTATCCGTACCAGCCATACTGGGGTGATTAATTTCTATCTTCAAGCTTTGATGTTGCCCTGAAGCTGGGTGCCTAGGGTTTTCAAGTAAAATCTCTGTCTACTGGCCACCACTCCTACCGTTCTATCCTGCAAGTACAGGCTGTACCTGTACGGACTACAAACAGAATGCGTTTTCCTTGGGGGTTCTTCAAACAGGCTGATGATGCAATCACTCCACCCAAAGACTCCAAAATTTTTCCAACTCACAAATTGAACCTGAATTCCCAATTAAGCTCAACTTGAAATAGCTGAAGACTATTTCCAAAGTGCAACCCTTCAGATGATCTTTCACACCCTCAGTTATGCAAATCGCTTGAGAGGTATCATTCTCAAGGATTAATCTGATGATTTGCAGATTCTGAAGTCTTACAAACACTCAAGAAGATTCAATAATCAAAAATAAATTTTGGATATCAAATGAGAGACCCATGAGGTCTATTTAAGCACTTTTCAAAAATTCTAGAAGTTTTCGTAATACATCTTGGTAAAACATCATTATACTTTTTAAATAAAAAGTAATTTAATAAAATAAAAAGTGCACCTAGATTTAAGAACATAACATTTGACCCCAAATAAATATCTCCTGGAGCATAGTGAGCCATCAAATCGCAAAAATGACTCTCTCACCTCCTTCATCTGCCTACGAGAGTCTGGGATAGGCAAATCTACATAGAATATCATCTCGCACTAGAGAGGGGACATGACAGACCGCCCCTCCTGAAATTGCTTGACCTCAAGCAATCTCAATGTTGGATGCTGCAGAATGACCTCACCCTCCCAAGTAGCACCCTCAATGCGTAGATCCCTCCACTTAATCAGGTACTCTTTGATCACTCCCCTGTGAAGCTGCTTCTCTCTGCTATCCAAAATGGATTCTGGGATTAACTTTCCCTTATTATCCAATGGAGGTAACACTGCAAAAGGCACCACATTCTGACCCAATGCCTTCTTGAGGCGTGATACATGGAATACATTATGCACTCTATCTGGCGGTCTGCTTGGTGGAATCTTGATGTATGCCTTCTTATCAAGATGATATTTAGCCTTGTGTTGTTCCTTATGTGAAGACATCAAAGTACAAATAGCTGCCCATTCTATATCATTATGCTTGGCTAGCCTTTCCATCCTCTTAAGTGTAATAGTCCTATCATCACTATTATGAATAGCCTTCAACACATGTGTTCTGCCACCTACCTCAAACTGCATCTCCATATCCTTAAGTCTCAGGGTAATCTCCTCCAACGAATGTAGCCATTGCATCCCAAGCACTATGTCCATGTCACCCATGTTGACCACATAATAATCTACCTTGAACTCATAGTTGTTCAGGCATAGAGGTAGATCACGTACCATCCTGTCACATCGAAGAGTATATCCATCAGCCACCTTGACTTTTAGTCCCTCAAACTCCTTAGTGGTGAGTCCATGCCTCTCAGCGAAGCATGCATCAATAAAGTTGTGCGTGGCACCAGTATCCATGAGTGTAATAACCTTTTGTATAGCCAAGACACCTCTAATTCTGAAAGCACCCTCTCTCTAAATACTAGATAGACGTGCCTCCTGTAAATGTAACTCTAGTTCCCCCTTTTGTTCTACCTCCTGTTCCTGCTTTGCATCATCAGGATCATGGTACTCTGAGCTGTCTGAGTCTGAACCTTTGTAATAAACCCATATCATCCTGTTGGCCTTTCCCTTAGGCCTCATAGGGCAATCATGTCCCAACTCATAGGGATCCTTGCAATAGAAGCATAACTTCTTCTTATGCAGGTCATTAAGCGTTTCCTTATTCAAAGGTGCAGCTAACTTGTCTTTCGTATCTTCATCCTTCTCTTTACCTTTATTGAAATCCTCTTTATTATCTTTGTTTGATGAAGAGCCTTTTGAACCGAACCTGTTTGTTGATGCTGCAAGTTCCATACTGCAGCTTTTCTTCATGGCTTCCTGGAATGTGAGAGGATTAAAGGCCTTGACCCACCCTTTGAGTGGTTCAGTCAACCCTTCTGTAAATAGCATGACTATTCTAAGTTCTGAGATATCAGGTACCATTGCCGCTAATTTTTGGAAGTCGTTAATATAAGTATCAAGTGAACCATGCTGTTTTAATTGTGCTAGTTCACAGAAGCTTACCTCAATGTCTTTGACATCGAACCTTTCGATCAATCTGTTAGTAAATTCCTCATAGGTAGTGATGTGGTTGTGTCCCAGAGTGACCAAACCATGATACCACCACTCGTGAGCAGCTCCTTCAAGGTGCAATGTAGCAAATCTTATGGCATCTTCCTCAGGCATTGGTCTTAGAGAAAGATAATTATCCAGTTTTTGAATCCAAGACCTAGCTGTACACCTGCTACTTCCATCATAGTTAGGCATGGAAATCTTACCAAGTGCTTGTCAATAATCATTCCTTGGCGCATGGTGATCATTTCTTCCTCTTCTCTTATTCTTTTGATTCATGAACTGGTTAAATGTCCATATTTGTCGCATATCAGGAGGGAGAGTGGTATACTCCAAATAGGCCTGTCTAGCCTCCTCGCCAAATGGAGTAGCTGGAGCAACATGTAATTGTTCTTCCCTGGGTGTGAAAGTGGGAAAAAGAGGTCTAGAGGCTAATCCTCTAGTGTTTCTAGCACATTGTACGGACCTTTCCTCATTGACTCCACTATGTTCAGCCGTGTGTTGGTGACCTTGATCTGGAATGGCTTGCTGGTCCATTCTTGCCAATAAATGTGACATCATATCAAGCATGTTGTCAAATTTTCTTTCAGCACTTGTATCTCTATCTTCTTCTACCATATTTTGAATTGATTTGCCGGTGTCCCTCAACGCTTCTGGCAATGTATTTTCTATTATCTGAAGATTCTGATTGTGTTGTCTTCGTTGCTCCCTATTATGATATCTGATTTCTCTCTCACTCATCTACTGTTTAACTGATCACAGGATGGGAGGATGATGGCTATGATACCACTGTAATGACCCTTACTAATGGGCTCACTAAAACACTGATATTATACTAAGGAATTTCGTCAAACAGTTGGTAATTAATCAAATTATATTGTTGTAGGTGTAAAACTAAATATAAATCAAATCCACGCAGCTAAATTGAATTTGCCAATGTATCCATTTAATGGAGATAGAGATTTTTTTCTATTGATGGCAATTTTTAGATTTTCAACAAGATATCTTAGCATTCTAGGAGCAAATAATATATTTTTCTTATCACAGACAGAATGCAAACAATTGGCAAATAATTGTATTTCTATTACAGATATGCAAATACAATTAATACAGCTGGGTACAAAATTCAATTCACTGTAGACTCAATGCCTCATTTCAGTCATGAACCAAGCAATTAGTGATTAATAAAGGAACCTGGACTTGGTAATACGTGTTGACTGTGTATGGCAGCTTTCCTTAAGTTTCAATCACAATATTTTACTGTCCTTTCAAACAAAGGGGTCTGCAGAGTTTCCAACGCAACCAAATTAATTCTCTTGAGTCTCTAGCTAGGCTGAACACGCTCTATGCTCCCCTGTGACTGTATACTGAGCTAGAGTGGCCGACTAAAGAACCAACCACCTTTCCAGTTTTGGTATTAACCACATGGGCATTGTTATCTGTAGAGCCACTAACAACATGGAATCTGAACTAATGTTTAAGCACGTAATTCCCTCTGTGTGATATGGATGCCCTCCATACAAATTCGCTGAAGACAACAAAAAGAGAATGGTCTATTTGTTGTGCCCTGTTCGTAGGCTGTCCGTACCAACCGTACTGAGGCGATTAATTTCTGTCTTCAAGCTTTGATGCTGCCCTGAACGTGGGTGCCTAGGGTTTTCAAGTAAAATCTCTATCTATTGGCCACCACTCCTACCGTTTTGTCTTACAAGTACAGGCCATACCTGTACGGTCTGCAAACAGAATGTGTTGTCCTTGGGGGTTCTTCAAACAGGCTGATGATGCAATCGCTCCACCCAAAACTCCAAAATTTGTCCAACTCACAAATTGAACCTGAATGCCCAATTAAGCTCAACTTGAAATCGCTGAAGACTATTTCCAAAGTGCAACCCTTCGGATGATCTTTCACACCCTCAGTTATGCAAATCGCTTGAGAGGTATCGTTCTCAAGGATTAATCTGATGATTTACAGACTCTGAAGTCTTACAAACGCTCAAGAAGATTCAATAATCAAAAATAAATTTTGGGTATCAAATGAGAGACCCATGAGGTCTATTTAAGCACTTTTCAGAAATTCTAGAAGTTTTCGTAATACATCTTGGTAAAACATCATTATACTTTTTAAATAAAAAGTAATTTAATAAAATAAAAAGTGCACCTAGATTTAAAAACATAACATTTGACCCCAAATAAATATCTCCCAGAGCTTAGTGAGTCATCAAATCGCAAAAATGACTCTCTCACCTCCTTCATCTGCCTACGAGAGTCTGGGATAGGCAAATCTACATAGAATATCATGTCGCACTAGAGAGAGGACATGACATACCATGTTCAAATTTTTTGAACTTAACTTATCATGGAATAAATATAAGAAGCTAAATAAGGAAACTACATTGATAGGCATTACTAGACCTACACATCCCTCAGGGACAACATGGCTAGGTAAACATTTATGTTGTCTTATCATTAAAAATTAATACCAACACAGAAAACCAAGGTGCCATTGAAATTTACTCAAGGGTAAACTATGGATGAATATTAAATAATAGTATACATTGAGTAGTAAGAAACCAAGCCAACAAATCCACCTCCAAGCAAAAATCATTTAAACATATCAAATAATTTCTTCAATGGAATGTAGTACTGAATGTAATTTAGAACTCCACAAATATGGGAAGGGACAAAATATAATGTTCCAACATTACCTTGAGTTTAAATTCATTGTTGGTAAGGAAATCAAACAAATAATTACAAGCCAAAATGATTAAGACTTGAATAATAAAGATGAACATCACAGGGTATAAATGTTGCCTAGACAAAAAGATTGGTCTTCCTTCTTGATGCTCTAAGACTCCCTTTTGGTCCAAGGACATCCTATTCTTTTTATTCTTCACCTTCAAATTTACTTTAATTAAGCTCTTTCCCTCAAAGAATGTCCTCCGACATACCTCTCCCATGGAGTATTTATTAACTCCCTTCACTAAAGATAATATTTTCATCTTGGAGTGAGCACTAACAATTAATTCTACATTATGGAATTTACAAGGCACTAGCATTTCTATTTATTAAACAATTCCATCATAGCATGATGGAGGAAGTACTCAGTTTTTAAATAATTTAACTTTCCCTCTTAGCTCATTCTTCAATGTCTTTAATTAAGACTCATAAATTTTATTGACTATTAAATTGCTCAATTAGCTAGATAAAATAAATTTAACTTATTATCCCCAAGTCAATTATTTATTATATTTTACTTAGCTCAAAGAAAACTAATTTAATTACATAAAGGTTCATTTATCGAGTATGACCCCAGAAACCTCATACTTACGATGACCTAAGTGGTGAACAAAGAAAATATAGGTTAAAAGGGTAGGGATCTATAATAAATGATTTACCTAACCCTACGACTTAATCGGTTCATCATTCACATGATCTCTTTCTGACCTCCCAAACACTTATTTAGTCCATCTCTCCTCGATGATATCCTCCCTCTTTATAAGGATGGAACAACCTATGCTACAATTGCACACTAAAACAATACTTTTGAAATAATTAACCAAATCTAGATATATTATCGACTAGGAAAAGTATAAAAAATTCTAAACTACAAGCATTAACACATTCTCACGTCAACTTGAAACCTTATTTACTTATCCTATACAATTCAATGTCAAATCCACATTAGACCTATATGCATATCAATAGCCATTTGTAATACTATACAATGCATGAAAAACATATTAATAACACATTTATGTAGTTCCACAAGGATAATAATCAATCAAATAAACATTTATACATCATAACTTAGTCTAACCAAATAAGTTTATGTGGTACACCATGTTGACATCAAAAAATAATTATTACACACACATAAAAACAAGAGGTGACATAGTTGGTCTAGTGTTTTCCATAGGATTAAGTCTTTAGAAGATCTGGCTTTGATTAGGGAAGAAAAAATCTAGGTTGACAAATTCTTGCAAAATCTATTCAATGACTTGAAACAAGGTCTAAAGGATAATACTTCTTAATAGAGTGAAGATTTAGCATCTAGAGAAATATTTACCATCTCTCAGATAATATATTTACTAACCAAACCAAACTATGGTGGCTCAAGGCATAAAGGGAGAAAAATAAAGGAAAAATATAATAATAGGATGCTTTAAATGCCATTGAGGGGGCACTCAGTGGACTATGGAGGCCCTCTTTTCTTGAAGAGGAATACGGGAACTTGTTGCTCATAGTTGATAGTGCTCATGTTATTTCAGGGGGTTTTGGATAGTCTTTGTTCTTATGTATAGTGTGATTTTTTGTTGTACTTTTAGGAGATCAATTTTCTAGTTTTTTTTAAGCCCTTAAGTTCTTCATTGCTTAGTGTTTTGTATTGCTACTATTTTTCAGCTTATTTTGTACTTCATTTAGTTTTTAATAAAGGGCAAGGGACTCACAAAATAGTCATTTAACTCTGTGTGTGTGTGTGTGTGTGTGTAGACACACACACACACACACAACAAACACACATACAACACACACAATGGTTGGGGTGGTGCTTAATTTGAAATACATCATACCACTATGGTAGTTAGAGAGAGAATGCAAATATTGATATAGATTCCAACCCAGGTCTAATTGACTACCCAAAATTGACAGTGCTGATGATCACAACAGTAACTTTACCTTTTCTCGTTTATAGAATAAAGAGAAATGAGTATTAGTCTTACGGATACAATGGTTATCATTATTTTTACTAAGAATGAGAATGAGAAAAGCTTGGGAACATCTATATCCATATTTATATCGATTACATTATATACAAAGTGTCTTTGATTTAAGAATCACTTTCCATTTTTTTTTTAATTGGTTTTAGAGTCACGTAATTAGGTTTTATATAGTTAAAGCAATCAAAATTTTAATATACTTAGTTTTAGACTCATCTAAATTTACACATGGTGCATTCTCTACATTTCCAAAGGAGTCATTAGATATCTGATCCTTGTTTTCACTGAGATGACATATGTTTCAATCATGTATTGGGTAATTAAAATAATTTGAGAAAACTACATATTGCACTGAAAAATGTGACATGTCAATGAACTTTGTACATGTATGTACTTGCACTTTTTCGAATCCATCCTCTGAAATACCCTATCATTTCCCTTCATGATCATTGCCTAGCTTTCCTTGAAAAATTTTATTGCTTTCATCTTCTGTAAGGCCCTGTGCTTCCCCACTACTTTGTCATTGCTCAAGCTTACCATGAAACAAAATGTCTCCTTCTTACATATCTCATTGCCACATTGTATGAAGAAACACATCTCATTTTCCATCACTTCCACCAAAAATATAAAATTATTATTGTTTAACCCTTTGTATATAAAAAGTGAGACAAAATTAACAATCATATGCTTCGAATGAAATACGACAATATATTTACACTCTTTCACTTTACAAAACACTTTTGAAATAAAATAAAAAATTATTTCCCTTTTAATAAAACTTGCACCCTAGAGACAACGCCTCCTAGATATTTGTAACACAAATAAATTATATTCGTATAAATAAATAAATTATGGGTAACCCCGCACAGAATCTTTTAACTGCTGACGTGGAAACAATCGAATTTTATCATTATTTAAATCCGGAGATGGAATACGTGGACCATACCTGCTATTTGCATTCCATCTATCTATATCTCCCCTGCTCACTTTTCCAAGTTGCACCAGCGACATATACATATTGTATATACCTTCCCTCCTTTGGACACTCCTGCATCCTGTCTTGAGGTTGCCTTTGAATTTTCTTTACATAGTTTTATCACTGCCAAATCCGATTCTTGCAACTATATCATAATGTCTTGCCTGCTCAAGAAACGCAGCCGTGAAGATCACCCTCCGCCGGATTCACGGCGAAACGCAAGAACACATTCTTCACTTATTGGAAGAAATCACGTCTGTAAATGAAATTCACGAAGACGACAAATGTGTCCCCAGCGTGGAGGTGGTGAACGGGGTTATGAGAAGTCTGGAGGAAGGGATTGGCGTAACGTTGAGCTCCACGTCTTCTGAGGGGGCCTTCTGGTTAAAGATGGATGATTCAGTGTCCTCTGATGTGACCGGCCGGTTAGAAACCCAGGATCCAGACTTTGGCGGAATTGATCTGAGTTACCTGCTAGGGCCCCCCGACGATGAGCTCGGCATTCCGCCCAGCCCGCTTCAGAATTTAGAGGAGCACGCCATTTCTTCTTCTCCAAAGGAAGAGGATTTTGGACTTTCATTAAATTTTGCCGAAAATGCGAAACTCAAGGGGTCTGTTGATACGTGGCATTTTGAAGATGATTTGGTAGATTACAGACGGTTCGCCGTGTTTGAAGACCCTGCTGCCTGGGATATTGTGAATCAAGGAGCTTATTGACGGAGATTATTCAGTGCCATGGAGACTGGAAACTGCTAGTGGCATGTATTGAATCGAAAGAATCCAATATTATGTTTTAACATATGCTGAATAATTCATAACCTCAAATATTTATAAAATATTTAATCTTTTGAATCATTTGAATCATCTGCATGTTTTTAACTGCATAATGAAAATGTGTGGAAAAATAGATCTCCGTTTAAAACACTGCAAGCTCTCGGATTAATGTCTTCGAGGAACTAAATTTATGATCGTATTTGTATAATATGACCGTAAAATAAAATCGTTTATTTTTATTTTTTTTTAAAGATCGTAGCAGATGTAAGGTGAAATTTTAAATTTTGAACATATCTTTAAAATTTTTACAGGATTATAAGAAACGTATAGATTATCTTTAATGTTTACTCCAACTACCATGAATGAACTGAAGGGCGATGTTGAGTAAACAACGGTAAACGTTATACATATATTTAATCAGTTTTCAGGTTAAGATAGTTACAGTGGCCCTTCTTTCCATCTCTTTAGCGTGGTTTTTTTAATTCAACAAGTGAAAGATCAATTGTATTGCAAGAAAGCCCCAAAAAATAACGTGAGAGTTAAAGGACGAGATTTGCAGCAAATCTGGTCCTTTGGAAAAACAGACGGACTATAACAGTTAACCAAAATCTTGGAAACTGCGAATTGTGCAATAGTTCGCACCAAACAGTTCTGTTTGCCATTACAAGTCAAATTCCGCCCGCTTTCTTTGTGGAGGAGAATCTGGTTAAAGAAGTGAAATTCTCATTATAGAGACAGAAATGTGCACAGGTATTGACAGAAGCAACTCAAATTTCCTATGATATTATCGTGGTAGGGTCGTTGGCCGTAATCTACATGATAAAGTGTTAAAGCAAATCCGCTACGATTTGGAAATAGAAGGAATACCTTTTGACCTCAAGTTTTTACGATTGATGAGTTGTGCTTCAAGAGCTCCTTTTATTTATTTTTAATGTGGACCATGTAATGATCAAGCTTAACCTGTGTTAAGATTTTTCTTTTTCTTTTTTTTTAACTGTGAACCAAACCCATGTTAACACAGGAGTACTTAATGTGCGAGTTTTTACATATATGCAAACAAAAATTTAATCATAGAATCTTATGGTAGTTCTTATTTATTTTATTATGCCACATAAGTTTCTACTGGGGTGCCAATCCCCAAAGATTCATCTTTTAATATTGGAAATTTTAAGATATTTTTCGGTTTTGAACGTAAAAGGCTTTTTATAATAATATAGAAATCATGTCATATATGTTAGTATGTAAATAATGATAGGGTGTTTGTAGTGCATTGCTTATATTATAGTATTTTATTTTTTAATTGATAATCAGTGTTTTTTTTAAATTTGGGAGAACCTTTCAGACCTATGAAAAGCTAGATAGAGAAAACATCATCAAACATAAAATAAACATTTACTGCAGTGCATGAAATACGTTGGTCACACGGCTAAGGTCTAAGAAAAATCTGGGGGATATTTTCTGCCACCCTATCATTAAATATGGGCCCTGATATTTGTCATCGCTCTATCATTAAATATGGGCCCTTCTATTTTCTTCTTGATAGTATTTATATGTGGGTCAATTACATTCTATTTGTGGTTTATTTGTATCTGTGGTTTGTTTCATCTAGAGTTGTCAATTTAAAAAAGATAGAATGACATTACCAACTTCGGATTGAGGTGAAGAAGAGAGTGGCCGTTCTATATAGTTTATTTGTATCGACTTAAACAACCTGAAGTGTTAGCAAGTATGTGTGATGATTTTTATCATTACAAATTTATTTGTGTTAGTTGGTCTTTTTAAATTCTAGTTGATTGTATCCTTCATTAATCAATAGATTACCCATTATCACGTTCAATGAGTTGGCACAATATTTTTGAATTTCCCTATTTGAGGGACATAACCTGTTGTTAAGTATGAGCATGCATATTTTCTTGCTCACGATTTTTATGTGTTGTTGATTTCATTGTATCTATGTTTTATTTGTTTATGTAGTTGTGAGTTGAGAGAAGAAGTATTGACGTTCATGCATTGGAGCACGAAGTAAGGTGAAAAAGACAACCACCATTTTGTAAAGTTGTGCATACAATATCAGGGTATTATTTTCTTATCAAACTACCAACCAACGTTTTAGTATTTTAAACTTTTTTATATTTTATATTTTCTTTATTCGAGAAAAAATATTACAAATTTAATTCAATTCATTAACTTCATTCAATCAAATTTATAAATGTGCGTGGAAAATGCACACATAAAATACATTTTTAATGATCATGTTACTACAAAATTCTATATAAAATATCAGCCTTGAAATATTATAATATATTACTAAAAAAATCTATATAAAAACATTTCATAATTATTTTTATAGATAAATGTAAAAGCATTGAGGTCTCAATGCATCACATACAAATATTGTGTATCACATATGAGATATGTTTGGCCAATTAATATTGTGTAATATCTTAATAATAATATTTTGATATTCATGTTAATATATGGTGGATGGTCCTTTTTATAAAAATTAATATTAATATTTAACATAAGTATAATAAAATTTAGTAATAAATTATTATGCAAAAATATTATGAGTTTAGTTCAATATATTATTTTCATTCAACAACTTAGTGTAATTTATTATTTTTTGAATTTTTTGATTTATGTAAATGTTCCAAACAAAATTTTTACTTTAATAAATTAATTTATACTAAATTAACATAAATATAAAGAAATTTAGAAATAAATTATTATGAAAAAAGTATTATGAGCTTAGTTTAATTCATTATCTTCATTCAATCAACCTAGTGTGATTCATTATTCTTTAAATTTCTTTATTTATGTAAACGCTCCAACCAAAATTATTGCTCTAATAAACTAATTTATAATAAATAAATTTTAAACTCTTATATGTCCACATAAAATAGTTGAAATGTCATTTAATAAAATGCAAAGTAATAAGATTTTTAATAATACATTACTTCATATTTAATAAATTCACCATAATAAATCACTTTAATAAGTATGCATTTAAAATTTCCCTATGTCACAAACTACTTCTACAAATTAAAAATAAATTATTTTAAAAAAATATTACGAGCTTAGTTCAATTCATTATCTTCACCTAAAATGCAAAGTAATAAGATTTTTAATAATACATTACTTCATATTTACTAAATTCACCATAATAAATCACTTTAATAAGTATGCATTTAAAATTTCCCTATGTCACAAACTACTTCTACAAATTAAAAATAAATTATATTAAAAAAATATTACGAGCTTATGTTTATATGTGCACCTGAGTTGGCCTAATATGTGCACCTGAGCTGGCTTAATATGTGCACTTGAGTTGGCCTAATGGTAAAGAACATGTGCTCTTGGAAGGGAGGTCACAGGTTCAAATCCTGCAGGGGGTAGGGATTGCACGCCTCATATTCGTAACACAGTAAGGTGCCTCCCCACGATGGGAGTATGAGGTGGTCCCATATGCTGGACATACCTTGTAGACCATAACCAAAGCATTAATTGGCATTGTGGACCTTAAAAACTATATTATATTATTATTATATCACTCAATGAACTTAGTATGATTCATTATTCTTTTAATTTATGTAAACATTCTGACCACAATTTTTACTCCATTAAACTAATTTAAACTAAATTAATATTCAACTCCTATATCTGCATAAAATACCTGAAAGGTTCTTTTATATATATATATATATATATATATATATATATATATATATATATATATATATATATATATATATATATGATCTTTCATAATAGACTACCTCACATTTAATAAACTCATCATAATAGATATTTTTGCTACACATGCATTTAAAAGTGCCCTATGCCATATACTACTTTTACGAATTGATAAATCATGAAAAACTAGCTCGCAATAGGTCAAAATGAATTTTGTATATCATCATTATGAATTTATAATCCTTCATAATACATAGGTACAACAATTTAAGTATACATATATAATAAAGATTTAGTATATATAACTAATTAGTAAACATATTTGTATACATACATACATACATATTTTTATTATTAAAATATTAAATAAAAATAAATAAAATAAATATTATTATTAATATAAATACAATTTAATAAGATATTTAAGAATACACTACCTCATATTTACAATATCAATTAATACTTTAGAATTTATAGAATTATTCAATATCTATTAAAAATCATAATTGTTTTCATACTTTTTAAGATGATCATTTTCAAATTTATATAGAATTTAGTATTAATATGTTTACTATAAGTTCTTTTCATTTCTTATAGAAGGTTGAAAATAATTTGATATTAAATTGTATGAATATAAATATTAATATTATTGGAGAACAAATTCAGACTATTATCCAACTCAGAACATAGACTTGCAAGTGTATTCTGATACCAAGAGTTGGGATTAAAATAAATATTTTGAACCCTATGATACTCTTCTAACATGTCCCCAATTGGACATTTAACTGCGTATACAAGAAGTTTTTGAAGTAAGTTAATGAGGGACCCCTCTAATGTGTAATATCTATATTTTGTATACATTTTTTTGTAGCTAATATTCTTATAATTTTTTATGTTTGATTTCATAGGATGAATCCAATGGTGAATTGTTATGCATTATTTAAAATATCAGACACATCATTAATATATTCAATTATCAGCACCCTCAATGACAAAAATATTTTTATGTCATTCAAAACTACTACATAAATTGTAACCAATGACCTTCAAATGAGTGAAGCCCATTATAACCAAAATAACTTTTGATTCACTGCACCCTTTGTTTATGATGCTAAGAGTAGAAAAACTATAATTCTACCTAAAATTATAACAACATTAACAGTTGTGAACTTTCGCTCCCTTTACCCCCTCTCACCCCCACATTAGATGCACAAACTTATTTTATAGCTTAGGTACAATTGATTTGAATAAATGTAAATACCATGTGTAAAAAAATCAAACATGACATCAATTCATCTTTTTCATGAACACATTATAGAAAACAATGAAGTTTATATACTAGTGGACCTTATGGATATAGATCATGAAAAACACCTTGACCTTGGAATAATGTATAAATTTCTTCATGAGAAAGTATTTGACCATCATAGTGAGGGCCTAAGTAGCCAATAAATTATAGTTTCTTACAGGTATTATTAAGCTCATCAAATACTGTAGTTTTTTACATACAATAAAATTTGAAAATAATATTATGTTATTAATAGTATAGTATCATTATCTAAATCCTATCATCTTAATATCCATATTGTATTATCTTCTACATTAAATCAATCATATACAATCTCCAAATATAATACAAAATATAATGTTATAAATTATAATATTATATTTGATTTGAATATTTACAATAAAGTTTACTTGTTTTATCTTTTCTACATTGAATTAAAATTTAATTCAAGATTAAATATTACTTTATATTCAATCTACTAAATTGTCAATCAATTACAAGCATGTTATTATATCGTATTTAAAATTCATTGTACCTACATTTCTATGTAATATTTGATGTTCACTATACTTATATTATAATTTCATTTTCCATGTGGTCATTCTCAAATATTATAATTTCATTTTCCATGTGGTCCTTCTCAAATATATTATAACAACGATATTCTTTGTACTTACATTTCAATGAAATATTTGATGCTTGTTGTACTTGCATTTTTTTTTCATTTTTCATGTGTTTATTTTCAAATATATTTTAGCAACATGAGAACCAAGAACTAAAGCAATGCAAGTGTACTAAAATAGACACCTACATGGTATTTAAATATCAAACATATACAATATGAAAAAAAATTCAATAGAAAATAATTTGTGGTTCATATAGGACACCATAGAATGTCAAGACTTCCTATCCCTAAAATAAAGCAAAATGTAATGGATTGTTTTTTTGTGGAAAACACTCTTACAATTTTCATCATAGGCATTAGAATCAAAACAACATATTCTAGAGGATTTGGTCTCATGTATGATACAATTGATGATGCCTTGAAGTATGACCCTGACCATATGTTAATGCAAAATGGCATCGATGTTCCCAATCCAAAGCCCAAATCACATTGTCCAAATAGAGTAAATAAAATATACAATGTTAACCAATTTATATTAGCTTTATTTATTCCAAGGTTTTATATGTAACACATGATATATTGATACTAGATTTTTTATACTAGAAATATATTTATTTGTATATTTAATTTAAATAAAACTACATTGTACATAGTTTAGAAGAGCAACCCAATTACAAAATTGGATTAAATATTGTAAATTAAAAACTCTTATAGGGTTCTTCATTGCTATTTTAGATTACAATGCAATGCTCTTCATATACAATTTTAAATATAATCCTATCAATAATTAAATTTTACCTCAAACATTCATTTATCTATATACTAATTTTCACATCTCCAATGTTCTTTTAAATATTCACATTCTTTATTTTTATAATTTCAACAAATCATTGTATCATCGCATTAGAATTCAAGTTACAATGTTCTCATTTGTAAATATTCAATAAGTATTAAATAGTTCACTTATTATACTATCTATTTTAATATTCCATCAAATATATATACCTCAAATGAAAATGTAATTGTACATTTAATCTCCATGTACATATCTAGATGCCTCAAACAAATATACATTCTTACATTCAATCACCATGTCTTGGTTTTAATTACTTGTTGTTACAAATGGAAGAACATTATTTTTTGTTACTTATATTTGGTCTTTCAAAGGAGGATACTCAGACCAAATACAAACACATCATATGTTCTCACATATCTAGAAACAACACATTTCAACAATGGAAAATCATGGAAAATAAATTGATATGAATGGAGTGTCAAAATAAACATCTGAGAAAGAATGCATGGCCACAATGCTTCACATTGTAATTAGAGATTTGAATTCTTACAAAAATAATTGGATTATAGATGGTAGGCTACTTAATAAAGGTATTCTTTTTATTTAATCAAATAGCAATGGCTCAGGACAAGTTTTCAGCTTCTATATTGTTGATAACAAAGATGAAATCATTGTTACTTCCTATGGTGAGGTTGCATGTCTATATTTCAATCAATTTCAAGTTGGAAAAATATAAAGTACTTTAAATAGTACTTTGAAACATGCAAACAAGCACTATAACATGACAAAAAGTCCACGAGAAATCATGGTTAACATGACATCATCTATTAAACATTGTCTTGGAGAAGACCCCACTATTCCATTATATTAGTTTGATTTCAAAGAAATTAAGCACATCAAATATGCAATAACAAACACAAAGATTGATACCATTGGTATTGTTATTTCTATTACTACCACCACCACTTTCATGAGGCCGGATGGGACTTAAACTATGATAATAACATTGTTGCTATAATACAATTTTGACCACAATATTAAGGTATCCCTATGGGGTGGTGTTTATGAGGAAGAGGGAAAGTTTTTAATGGATTTATGTGATCAAAATACATTTCCTCCTCTAAATCTTTCCATCAAAAAGGGCATAGTTCAAACATATAATGGAAAGATAACAGTAACCAACTCAAATACATAATTATTCATTAATCTAAATATACATGAAGCACATCAATAAGAAGATGGTTTGAGGAAAATGGTCCAAGGTTACCAACATCATAACTGAGTACAAGAATTACTAAACATAGAACAATTATAGACATCCACAAATCTGGGGGTCTTAGCAAATTAATTTCATTTACATTATATGCTATAGTCATACACATTAAAATGACTAGTTTATATTAGCCTACTTGAGTTTTTGTAATTAACAATAGATAGTGTAAAAAAATTAGTTAAAAAAGATGATGCATTTTGGCATTGTCAAAAATGTAACATTGATGTACATGATTACAAGTATAAATATGTTTTAAAATTAATTTTATAATACATGACAGGTACAATATGGACAAAAACATTTGATGATGTTGATGTTGTAATTGTGGTTATAACAACATGAGAGTTACAGTAGTTATCAACGTCTCTTGATGACATCTGGAAGTGGTCAAAAAAATGTTTTTTCACAAGTATCACTTCACAATGTCTAAAAAACTAGAATAATACAATGACAAGGAACAAAAGAATTATACTTTACTAAATCCAAGTAAATAGGAATATGCACCACCAGATCCTTCCTTACTTAATGTATCTAATCATGTAATGGGTATGTCTATGGAGTTGGGGGACAATTTTGTGGACATTTCCCATAATGTGTACATATTATCACATAACACATACACATTATATACATAATGTGTACACATTATGGATTGGGATACCTAGGCCATAATGCATATACATTTTTGGTGAAAAGAATTGATACACATTCTTTTGTCAATAGAAACATGTACATTTTATAAAAATGCGTACACATTCCTATAAATATAAAGAAGATGTATGCATTCCTTAAAACATAAAAATTAAAAAAACCTAAATCATCAATTCATTTTATCTTCTCCCATTCGCATTTATCTCCTCTCCCATTCAAATTTTGCTCTCATTCACGTTTTGCTCCCATTAGCATAGTTTTGCTCCCATTAGCATGACTTTTCTCCCATCAATTTTGGTTTTACTCCCATATTCATTGATGCCACCATGAAGAAGAGGTAAGTGAAAGTAAATTAAATCAATTTTTATCAATTTTTAGTTTTGTGCATAGTTTAATTTGTAATTTTTATTTAACAGGTCAGCATGCTAACCCTTTACCCAACCCTCTACCTAACCCTCCACCTAACCCTCCTATAGTTCCACTAGATCCCCTAGACAATCAAGAGGATATAGCTACACACATAGTGGAGAACAAAATTGAAATTAATCAAATAATTAGGAGAATGAGGGAGCCCACTTCCACCAACAGCCATCATACCTATCAAGCTAATACCCTAGAGTTAATATTAGGTCAAGTTAACTTGATAATGAGTCAAATTGATAGATGGAGCTCATATAGGGATAAATATAAGGATTACTATGCTGACAAATTATTAGAATATGAGGTGAAGAAGAAAGAAAAAATAAAATAATTTTTTTTGCATTATTCATTGACCCAACCACCAATGCACCATTTTCAGTAATGACTAATTATTCCCCAATCCATTGATGCCAACACAATTTGATTGAAGCCAATTTTGGGAGTGATGATGGATGGTGTTTGATTATTCACCATGTAACAACCATGAGGTTCCATTGTAGTTTTTGAGGAAACTCTATTGTGAGTTTGTCCTCAATGAGATTCCAAACTATTTTGACTATGGTGAGTTTTAGGGCTGAGGGAAAGGCTTTATGTAGGATTGACCAGGTGCACCTCATGTGCCTAATCAACCTACAATTTTCCCTACCCAAAATCCACTTCATCCATAGATTCTATTTGTGGTGAAGGAGGTTGTGGAGATTAACACTTTGAATGCACTTAGTGCACTTACTGATACACTCATCATATTAGTAGGCTTTCAAAGATAAATGCTCAAGATACTCCACCTAGTAGGCATACTTGAGCCCATCCATGTATATCTCATAGTGATATATGCATTAGACCTTCAGATGATGATGGTGGCAGTTCAGGAGGCTTGGAGGATATGGTCTTGATTGATGAGTTGTTGGCATACACATTTGGTTTGGATACATCAGTCTCTACATTCATGCAAGTATCTTTTATACAAATTTCATGTTAAATTTTTAAGTTAAATTTGTAAATTAAAAAGACAAAATTTAATTTACACATTTAAATTTAATAATATATATATTATATTTTTTTTTTTGTGTTTCAAAAGGAGATGTTGCCTTCGACATCACAATTTCAATTCACTGAGCTAGGTAGTAGGCCAACCACTACTACATCTATCTGTGTCATTAAGATACCATATACCTTTATAGAGGTAAAATTTTAAGTGAATCTTATATAATCTAGATGTGCATTAATACACCTTAATTGCATCATTGGTATATTTTGTGTAAGAAAATATAAAATACCTAAAATAATTTTTTTGGGATTTTTATTGTTTGATATATTAAGATGGATTGGTGTAGTGTTAGAAAATCATCCTCAAACTCTTTTTTTTTGCTTTTACTTTGAATTTTAAACTATGTTCTCAATAACCAAAATCATGCACTTTTAAAGAAGATTGTCCACTCACTCTTATCTCTACAATATTCAGGTCTATTTTCTATATTTTTTTTAGATTTTGATGGAACCTATTTTATAAGGTTATAGGCACTCTTGAGAGGATTGTATATATGTACCTCATAAAATAAACCTATCACTCTATGTGTCTTAAATATTAAAACCCAATTTACAAAGTTCTTAACAAACACCTATACATGTAACTTATCTTATTACAATGACTATTTCTAAGGGCTTTTTGATCACACCAGTACTCAGTTGGAATAAAAAGCAATAAATGTTTGTAATAAAAGTATTCAAGGTGTTAACATGATCAAAATTTAAAAATAAATAAAATTAGACACCATAGCTCATAGGACTGCCCTCAATTATACCAAGTCACTACATTAAGAAAATTAGGCCTAATTACCTTAATCAGGTCAAAATTTAAAATACACCTCAACAAAGATATACAAGCATCCAAACCAGTGTACATAGGTGTATCGAGGATGTTTCAACACCTAACTTGCATTCAATGACTTAATTACACAAAATTCACTCATAAATCCTCCTTTGCTATCTTAGATATATAAGGTTGTAGGTTTACATGAAACTTAGATTTCAATAAATGTGATTTTAAGGCTTTATTAGATCAAAAACCTTTGGAATGATCTTCTAGGCTTGTTTGTCTAACTATTCCCAAGTTTTTGTTAAATTTCAATGATTCAAACAGAAGTTATAGCCCTCTAATGATGCAAAGTTGGTCTTTTATACTTTTTCCTTTATCTTGTGTGTCCCTAAAATGATAGATTCAAACTAATATTTGAAGAATTATCAAGTCATTTAAGACCTTTAAATAAGTAATAAATATATGATATGACCTTAACTAAAATTAGGAGACTCCTATCCATGTATCAGACCTTCTAGAACCTATTAAACACATTAATTATTATAATTTAAGAAAATATTCACTCAAATACATTTGAAAATTCAAATAACAAGTATTGGAGGCAAAACACTCCAAGACCTCTAAATTACCTAAGATACATACTAAATGCCTCATTCAAGGCTTATTGACAGCTATCAACCCTTATAAGACTAACTATATGACCGTATATACAATTTTGTAGGATGCTCCTGCATCAAGAAGTGTAGGAGATGTGTCATTGCCTTTGATGTCTTGCCATTCTCCCTCATGAAATTGACATTTCTTACCCTTAGTGTGGTGTTGCAAGTCACATTTCACATATCCACTTGTCACATTCATGCTTCCCATGACCTCATTAGATATTTTCATATCTTATGCAAGAGTAATTATTTTAGCAACTTGTTTAATCAATGAATTTACCAAGTTCTTAAATATTAGGCTGTTTGTTCAACTGATGACTAGGGTGGACACTCCTCCATCATTGTGATTTGAAATAGACTCGGGAATTGCTTCTGAAATATCAACTACATAGGTACTTACATAGGTACATATTCACTTGTAATTTTGAATTGTAATTTAATACTTTTATTTTAATAATTTTACTACATACTTGTACAAATATAACTTATATGCATGAATGTATTGTGTATACATGGTTGTCTTATAAAATTTGATATTCCAATTTAGATGACTACTACAACATCTCCTCATGTTTATTCGCCACTTGATATGACTGTTCATGTAGATGAACTTGGCACTGACCCAATCGAGCATCAATAGAAAATTGAGATGGACCATGCACTTGCAGTAAATGTATGTTTAAATGATTTTTTAATTATAGTTTAAAATGAGTTTTTTTTAACTTGGTTTCATGTATACTTTTTAATTTTATAATAACTTTTTTATTTGAATAGGTTCAACTGTAAGCGAACTATTAGCGTAGTACCCAACATCAATCCTTGGAGCAATCTAAAGAATTTAGGATATCTCCATCTACAAGCAAGGCATCCTAGGGAGAGTCTTCTTCAAGGAAGTAAAAGAGAGTGAGACTATTTGATTATTAAGATGTTGTAGATGATGTACTTTTTTTATGCCTATATGGCAATGTATGCATTTTTCGCATTGTACATGTGTATATTATGTATTCACCTGACATTAGATACTATGTTGTTAGACATGACGTAATTTTTTGTATGCATGTATGGAAATGCATGTATTATTGACATTATATGCCTATATATGGCATTCGTATATGGAATTCTTTTTTTTTACATAAATTTTTAAGAAAACCAATAAAGTAAGTCTTGTTTGAATCACTCGTGTTCAGAGTATTATGAATGATTGGTTTTGAAGTATTCTTAACGATTATAAATGGTATGATATTGAGAATAGATTGTTAGGATAATGTTGAAAATCATATTGGTATGACAAAGCCTACAGTTAGAAATATTGACATTTCTTGTTCTTAAGAAGCTTTGTTTCTATAAAAATGCAAATGAAATAAGAAGTAAGGGCCGTTGAACCTATATTTTCATTAATTGAATCCTATACTGGTGATTGTAACCTAGAAACAAGTTCATGAAAGTTACAAACATTGTACTTGTGTTCAAAGTATTATGAATGATTGGTTTTGAAGTATCCTTAAGGATTACAAATGTCATGAGATTGAGAATAACTTGTTAGGATAATGTTGCAAAGCTGACAATTAGAAAGATTGATATGATAGAGCTGACAATTAGAAAGATTGAAATTTCTTATTCTTAATAAGCTTTGTTTCTATAAGAATTCAAATGAAATAAGAAGGAATGGATGTTGAACTTATCTTTTTGTTAATTGAATCATATACTGATGATTGAATCTTTATTAGAATGGTAGTTGTTAAACACCTAGTCACTTATCTTGGTTATGAGTCTTGTGCATGGAGTGGGATTAAGGGAAACATATCCTTATAAAAAATAAATAATATCAGTGATTGCATTTGAATTATGTTTGTATTATTATGGTCATATATAATTTTTTATAGGTCCAAAACTTTGAGTTCTTAGTCGAATAAGCATTATAAGGAAAAATCAACGTAGAATCTTATTTTAAACATGTGAATTTATTATGGATAGAGTCTATATAGGAATAATTAAGTCACGAAGGTGTCTAAAAAATCAACTACATAATTTTAAACCCTCTCAGCCTATACACACTGGTAAAATCAGACCTAGGATTTTGACCTAGAAGTTTGCATGTCTTGAAACCTAACCATTAAAAGTTCTTGGAAAGTTATAATCTAATGTATTTTCACAAGGTCTAAAAGAATCAAGAAGATTCGAAATGGTAAGGATAGGAAAAGTATGGATTTCAAGATTGAGATTTGTTATAGGACTAATGGGGGCCTAATTAGATTCTAGGAGTGTGAAAACAAGGATTTAGAGGGACATAGAGGTCAAAAAATCTATTAAAACCATACTTTACATTTATAACCAAGGAGACCAATTCTAGGCAATGAGAACCAAGTACAAGAATTTGAAAGGGGTTTAGTTGTTATGATTGCTTTGCATCAATTTAACTAGGTAGGATGGTTTAGAAGCCTTGCTGAGAGAGTCAATAGATTATTAAGTTTTAATACATTGCAAAGAGGAGACCTCTTAATAGGTGATGAAGTCTCTCCTTCCAATGGGAAGGGTTTTACACTAGTGAATAAGCTCATATCAGTCAAGGCCTTCAATTTTCTCTTTAGGCCTTCAATTGTCTTGGAAAGTGCCTAGGACTTCTTCATGCCATGATTCAAACCTTATCCTATCTCCGTTCCCTCTAAAACATCCCCAAACTCCATCTCTAAAACTAAGAGATTAGGAAAATAGACATTGGGAGAGAGCACATAGTCTTTATTAGCCTTAAGGGATCTTGATAGTTGATACACTTAAATTTATCACTTCTCTCCCTTCAAACTTCCACATGACTGCCACACGATGTTTGCTCATATGAATTTCTATAGCACTAGCATGTAGGACAACAAGTGCTAACTGATCCTATCACCACATTTGCACTCAAGGTAACTGATCATCGACCACATGAGGTGATCCATCTAGCTGATAGATCAAGAACCTATCATATATCAAAGAACACAAAAAAATAATTGGACCCAAGGTCCCTTTGGACAACATCTCATACATGTCATGCATAAAATGGACCCAGATGATAGACCCTAGGTCGTAGAGTGTTCTATGCTCTAAAATGGAATGGCATAAGGCTATCACATACAATGGTACCTTATCATTTGATATGTGACACAATACTTGTGCTATCATAAGTCCTATAACTACCTTTTGGATATATAGAATTTGAGATATATAAATGTCAAATAGGCTAACTCTCAGTCTGAAATATATCCTATCTAAGCTCGTCACCCACAAGGCTAAGGATAACATCTCCTCCTGTCCATTCGGTACTTCCATGAACATGGGTGTACCTCCTATCAGTAGTCCAATAATCACATGGACATCCTCTCGGGTGATACCCACCTTAATGGTATCCCTCTCCACCTCCCATCTAAATGTGTTAGTCAATTGTTCCCAGGCTCCTAGGAACATGACTATTATATCTGAACTCAATGGGACTTGACACATCTCTATAACCCCTCTTAAACCTAATGTAACCAATATAGATTGATCTTGAAGAGTTAATCACTCCAAAAGGTTTGAGAGCCATGCCACATCTACCAATCTTCAAAATCTCAAACGCCATTGCAACCATAAAATAATAAAAGATGTATTAGATCTTTCATGACATTTATAATCAAAATACATTTTTTTTTCCAAATTTTAACAAAAACAAACCTAATTTACCTTAATCTATCCATTTTTTACCAATTTAATCTATTTTTATCTTACTTGACCATTTTCATACTCAATCAAGTATTTTAGGCCTCTCTAACACTATTTTGGTCTATTTCATGTATATTTGTACTATTCTAGTCACTTAGTCAAACACTAGGTTGACCAAATTATCCTCATTTTAACCAAATTGACTTAATAAACTAAGTCAACCCTTTACTTTCCCCCCCTTATTACTAAATTGGCAGAGTGGATTACTCTACTAAGTTGGTAGTGCGGTATTGAGTTGACATCATGAAAAAAAACTAAGTCGGCACACACCTACTAAGTTGATAGCATGGATTTCACATTTTTTCAGCCTACTAGGTCGACTAGGTCAACCTAGTTAGTTCTAACTGCCAACCCCTTTCTCTTCTTGTAATAAATGTCTTTGGCAGTTATCACTCTCATTCCTTTCATCCCATTTCCCTTTTTAGCCTCTAGTACCCATAACAACTTTCTCAGGTTAATTTTGATTTCTAGAATTGGTATAAATTATAAATTTATATAAAATACTAAATTTCAATAAAATATTCAAAAAAATTTGAAATTCTCATTTGCTTACTTATGTTGCACCTGATACGGCCATCGAGCATCCCTCTCATCTTGATTGTGATCTCCTCGCCATCCTCGCTTTATTGCCTCTCATTTGGTCTCTCAGAGCTCTATTTTTATCTCAAAATAAGTCAAACAATAATAAAATGACTTCCCTTTCAACCTATTTAAACTTACTTTTCACAATTCTTTACCTTTCAAATATTTACCATTAGATTCCTTGTTTTGATTATATCTTTGTTTTTTCTAACCCAATTTCGAACCGTAAAATGTTCTAGAATCATGACATCATAGAGAATAGTTTCCACTAATATATATGCCTATATTCCAAACATTTTGATTTTTTTCTATTTTAACACTAATCTCTACAAGTTCACCTAATGTTCTTCACATTGGACACCTTCACTTCTCTTGCAGTTTGCTTCTTTATCTACAACACTAAGGTAAGTAAAGGTATGCATTTTTCAATTCTATCCTTTCACTTATCTTATTTTCTCCTTACTATAATTTACTTAGCATCAATTTTGTGTGTTATTATATTTTATTCCCAAAGCACCATCCTATGTTGCACTTATGTGACATTGATGAGCTTCGAGTGGGGCATATGTATACACATAATATTTTCAAACATTTATCAATTATTGATGCTCTCTATCTTGTAGGAACCTATTGAGTCTCATTATCTCTAACTGCATACATTAAGGGGTGCACTGGGAAAGGGGTGGGCGGACCATTAGTGCTTCATAGGATTGTTATACCTTTTTCTACTTGTTATCTACACACTTGTCTCCTAAAAACCATTCCCCTAAGCTTATTATTCTCTATTACACACTCTTCAATCATTTTCCACATTTTGCCTCTTGTTTCTTAGCCTTAATCCCCTTTTGACTATTCACTATACTAGGTTGACTGGTCTAACCCTGTACTATTTTGGGTAAAATTCATTTAGGGTCTAGGTCAGCTCTTAGCTGACCTAGCCTGTGACCTAGTGAATTTTTGTCCATAGCTATACTAAATTGACCCTGTGGACCAAAACTTTTGAAAGTGATTAGTGTTATATATATATGTATGTATGTATGTATGTATGTATACATACATACATACATACATACATACATACATACATATATACATACATACATACATACATACATACATACATACATATATATATATATACATATATCCATATATATATATATATATATACATATATATATATAGACATATATATGTATATATGTCTATATATATATATATATATATATATATATATATGGATATATGTATGTATGTATGTATATATATATATGTATGTATGTATGTATGTATGTATGTATACATACATACATACATACATACATACATATATATATATATATATATACATACATACATACATACATACATACATACATATATCCATATATATATATATACAAGAGAAGAAGTAAGAGTTATTATGCATATGCTTATCCACCATTCTACTTGAGGAGCAAGCTTAGGGTTTCATACTTTCTTTGGAGATATGGATCTTGTCTTGCATAAAAATCCTTTGGATGCATTGATAGGTTGTGTATCTTAGATATGATTTATCCTTGTCATCCTTACATACAACAACAACCTCTTGCGAGTCACCTTGGCCAAGGGAGAGATTGAGGCTCAGTGGGTTTGTATTCAAAAGTAAGTATTCCTAACTTTGTTCCTCCTTTGTAAGAGTAGATAGGTATGCATTTGTAATTCTCGTCCATGTATTAAGATTTTGTATACATTGACATGAGTATATGTCTTCCATGCATGTTTAATTTTCATTTTTATTACCTCCACTTTATGCCACACGATTTTGTGAGCAATAGATTAGACTTTACTTATTATTAGTTTAGTCAAATACGAAAGCATAGGAACTAGCTAAGGTTATTGTATGATTGTTCTTGACTGAAGGCTTTGAAAACCTCTCTAGAATTATTTATTATGGTAAGAGTTCTCCTAACTAGGTCTAGTATATCCCCATATTGGTCATGTTCCTGATTATCTAATGTATCCCTAATCAAAAGTGTAAGTATGATCAATATTCTCTAAGTTAGGATTGATTTATAGGCATGATGCTTTTTTGATTGCATAAAAGCCTCACCTACCGACCATTGAGTTATTTGGGCTAGATGATGGGAGATAGGTGATAAAGACTTCACTCTTAGAATTAGGGGAATAATTTATGGTATCTATTTCTACCTTATATGGGCAAGTCATCACTCGATGCTTGGAACATTACCACCTAGGAAAGACCAAGGGTTCAACATAAACTTAGAGGGTTGAATAGGGTATGAGAGGTGACTTACTTTGGTAAGTCAATAGAGCTTGAGCTCTCTACTTATAAATGAAGTGCTTTGAGCCATTAGAAAACTATAAAACATGAATGGTTATGACAACCAATGTTGGTTATATGGATAATACTACTATAAATTCTTACTCAGGGAGCTAAATAACCTATTATAAATTAATAAATAAAGCTGAAATGATGAAATTATAGATCTAGTATGACACTTTTAAGGTGAATGGTTTTATTGGATTAAAATCATCTCCACGGGTTTAAGTTTCTCTCAGTTTAACAAGGCTGCCCCTTACCTCTTTTTATGAATATAATTTTTTTTATGGTTAAGCAAAAAAATTTCATGCAATTATTTTTTTTGACAATTTTGGAAAGTAACTAGAAGTTTTGGCTTGGTTTAGGTGTCACTATACATGATTGGTTTCATTCATTCAAAAATTTTAAAATAATATGACAAGTGCTTGGGAAGCAGTATTTTATCCAAGGCAATGGACTTATAAGCAAATATTGAGAAGGTTTTGTTGTCAAAAATGTTGATCTAGTTGGCTGATTGCAATCATCATGTAACCTGAAAGTGAATAAGTATTATATATCATAATACTTAGGTGTTGGAAAATTTATGCATTTCAACTGAAATAATGATTATGGGAAACTATAAATCTCATGGTAATAATATTACATTCATCATGAGCCTTGGCTGAGTCCACCCTTCCTAAGACTGCACTACATAGAACAAGCAACACTAGTCAACCATTGGCTTGTTTGAGAAGGCCAATTTGGGAGACTAGTGATAAAATATTGCTATTGAAAATAAGGGGATGAATTTTTGGTGGTTTTTTATGGCTTGTTGGATGAGCGCTCACATGATACTAGAAGTATGGAATCTTTGGGAGGACCGAGGGCATGACTCAAGCCTAGAGGGCCTAGTGGGATGAATGTGACTGACTTGATTAGGAAATTTAGAAAGTTTTGGGGATATCTTATTGTTATCAGGTATCATGAGCCATTTAATCCATGAAGCATGGACAATAATGGTAATTTTTTGAAAATCATGGAGATATATTTATGGGATTTGTTGTAACACAAACTTCCTTGAAATAAGGTGATCATAAACTTGAGAACCCTAGGATTGAGCATGTTGTAATATATGATGGATAATTGATGTCATTAGGATGGCATCCAAACATTGGTTTAGAATGATAGAAATTATGAACCCTTATGCTTCACTTATAAATGTGTTTAATTGTTGTGATGTGAAAATATTTTTACATAACTACATAAATCAGAATGTGTGCCCTATCCTATGTGGTTCATTTATAAACATCATAGTATATCTAATCCTAACCATCTTATTCTATACTTAAACTAATCTTCACAAAAAAAGATATCTGAAATTTGAGAAAAAGCATAGTAGTGCCATTGATTCCATAATAAGATTACAAAGGATATTTTAGTTGTACAAGTATTTTATCTCATTACATATCAAAGATCACCAAACATAGGTCACATCCAATATTAGGATCATGACTAAGCTCAAGCTTATAATTACAATATTACCATCATTACAAAATCACTTATCAAAGTAAAACTAGGGGGTATTTATACATAGTTTTACCCTTATCATTCTATTATATGGTTAATATTAAGCTAATGACTTACCACTGACCAGTTCCCCATATATTATCTCTATGATATATATTCATTGTCATGCTCCTATCTTCTCACAAACTAGTTATACATTTATGCTTGACTATTCTCCTCTGATGCCCATGTGAATTACTTCCTAATGTCCTCTATTTTATACATCCTTGTTATTCATGATTTACTTCTCCCATTTTGAGACCTTCCACAATGTGTCTCTCCCATGCCTTAGATCAATTCCATGCCTCTATATTCTATGCTTTTTCCAAAGGGTACGTATAATAAATCAATACAACATTTGGGGTCCAATAGGTTTTATTCACTCCTTGGCATATATGTTATTGGATCTATGTTGGTAGACAATATTTATATATACACATGTTTCTCACATCTTTTGAGTATGATACAAGCATACCCAAGAACATTATATATGCACATTCAGATGTTGGGCCTTCCCTCTACTCATGTCATGTGGACATTAGGCCATCTACTTCTTTGATCATGATACATTTAGGTTATATTATTCTATGATCACTTTACATTATCATGTTTTATTTTGTTTACTTACACATGCATTTATCCATGCTTATATATTTCATAGTGTACTTGATATGCTATGTACTTAACATTTTTTGCTAACATATATGATCCATGGGCTAGTATGTTATGTTATTCTGGTTGCTTATTGTCCATGCTTTCCTTTTTAAACTTCTTTAAGTGTGTTCCTTGCTTGATATTTCATGCATTGTATTACATGTTCCAATATTTGAATATGATCCATTGATTTTGGCCCCCATGCCCATGTTTTCCTATTATGACATTTACATATGTCTTTCTTTGCTTTGTGAAAATTTGACTAAGTCATGTCCTTTTGATTGTGCAACATTTAAACATGACCCTTGTTTTCAAGTCTACTTAGACCATTATATTTTGATTTTATTTTGAGTGTTCTTGTGTGTGTGATTTATTTATTATTGATCATGTATTTATACTCTTTAAACATTTCCAAAATCTATATCATGCATATTAGGCATTGATGTGATCATATTTGTACACTTCAATGATATATCCACCTAGCCATGATTCTCTTGTATGATATATCATACATTCTTAGTTTACATGGTTATATTATCATTTTGAGGTAAGGTAACCACCATTTTTTACTTCTCATCACCTTAAAATGGGGGAATATTAGTGGAAGCATGGTTTCCACATTCTTCCCAAATTTATAATGAAGATGGCATGTTTTGGAAACATGTTCTCCACACTCATACTAGTTCTCAATTTGAGATATATAGTGGGGGAATTCCATGGAAATATGTTCCCACACTTACTATAGATTTTAATTTTAGATTATAGTGGGGGCATGTTATTGAAACATGATCTCAACACTTACACAAATTACAAATTAGCCAAATTGCATAGTTATATGATTCAAATACACATTTGTGGTATAATTATAAACATTGGTAGCATACTATACCCAAATTTTAGCATGAGACATATATAAGGTTCATATGATATGAAAAGAACACCATAAATTTAAATATCAAATTAGTTTCAGATTCCAAAACACTTCTATGGACTTTAGCTCAACACGTTAGACTCTTATGGATTGTATTGAGCCAATCTACTGTAGTAGTTGGTTCACTTTTGGTATGGTTGAGGAGTTTAAATAAATCAATCCTACTAATTTTAGGTTAGACATCATTACATCATCCAACCTCACTAGATTTATAGTGTGTGTTGACTTGGTTCACTCAAACTCATTAGGTTATAAGTATGATTAGGTTGCATGGTTGAGCTAACCTCAACTCCCAGGTGGAAAATCACCTTTATCCAAGGTTAGGGGTATGTGTCCTCTAATATTTATATATTTATGCACTTTTCATATTTTATATTTATCCTAATCTCATATATAGTGGTTCATAATGATTCATGTTTTCAAATCAAATTGTCAAAAGGTAAGGTGGTTGCATCAATACATAGGTGTACTTGTAAACCTTTATCTTTCCATTTCAATGATTTTGATTTCAAATTATATGCACTAATTATATATTATAATATTATCTTGGTTTCAAGTTAGTCACCAGTAAAGAACTCAAGTTGGGCTCATGCAAAGGCAAATTATGTTATTCATAGTCAGGTACACATTTCTTTCCCTCTAAATTATTAATTTTATTACTAGATTAAAAGGGGGAAGTGTAGACACTATTTTTGAATTATATAACACTTCAGTCTTGTCCACTTTGAAAATGTATACCTTGGTTGCTCCTCTCAATTATGGACCTTTTCTCATTGTTAAAGGGCTTGCATATGTTATGTCTTTATGCCTATTGTTTATCTCTTAGTCTAACCAATGTTATTCTAATGATTTAGACATTATATCATATCCAAAATGCTATAAACCTACTTATCTTCTATCTCTACAAGTTCTGGACTTGTGCCTATTTTCTAAATACCTAAAAACTTGTGTTCTAGTTAGACACCTACCTCAACTAAAGTGTCCTATCCAAATGTAAGTGTAAACATCTAAATTTTCTTTCTTCATTTATCATCACTAATATTACTATTAATCGACACTAATTTCACTTATTTTGTTTAATCTCATTTATCTCTTCTAAATTTCATCTTAATATCACCCCTTTTATTCATTTATCTAACATCCCAATTCATTCTTATTCTTCATGTTAACCTTATTCCTATCCCATAAATCAATTAATTCACCTAATTTCCTATTACCCACTTGTCTAATATTTGGTACTTCAAAATTCCCATGACCCACTTGTCTAGCTACACCTAGGATTTCCTACAAGCCTAGTCATTAATATTCACCTAATTCCTTTAATCTTCATTTATCCCTAACATGAACCTAAAGGATTATACTCTCTAGAATTTTCTCTCATCCCCGACATCTTTTATAAATCTCCATTTCTAGAGAATTCTAAGGAATTTTAATTTCTTTAGAATTCCCCTCTTTTTTCTAGAGTCTTCTTCTCTAGAAACTTCCAATGAATTTTTAATTCATTCAAAAATCTCTCTCCTTTGCCTATTTAAACATCAACCAATACTCCTTTGAAATTAACCAAGGAATATGCAATAAATCCATGCTACACCAATCCATCCTTTCATCAAGCTATCAATAAATCCATGTAATCCAAGTCTATTGATCAAGCTAACATCATGCTAAAATTCTGAGTCTACTTGTAATCAATCCATAATCTATAATCATCTTTTTTTGTCTTGATCTTTTTTCTTTGGAAAACCCTCTTACAATTTTCATCACAAGCATTAGAAGCAAAAAAACATATTTTAGAGGATTTGGTCTCATGTATGTTACAGTTGAGGATGCCTTGAAGTATGACCCTAGCCTTATGTTAATTCAAAATTTCATTGATGTTCCCAATGCAAAGTCCAAATAACAATGTCCAAATAGAGCAAACAAAATATACAATGTTAAAAAAATTATATTAGCTTGATTTATTCCAAAGTTTTATATGTAACACATTATATATTGATACTAGATTTTTTATATTAGATATATATTTCTTTGTATATTTACTTTTAATAAAACTACATTTTACACAATTTAAAAGAGAAACTTAGTTACAAAATTGTATTAAATATTGTAAATTAAAAGATCTTATAGGGACTTCATTGCTATTTTAGATTACAATGCAATTCTCTTCATATGCAATTTTAAATATAATCCTATCAATAATTACATTTTCCCTCACAATTTCTCATCTCCATATACTAATTTTCATGTCGCCAATGTTTTTTTAAATATTCACATTCTTTATTTTTTTAATTTCAAAAAATTAGTGTATCATCATGTTGGAATTCAAGTTACAATGTTCTCACTTGTAAATATTCAATAAATATTAAATATTTCACTTAATATACTATATATTTTAATATTCCATCCAATATATATACCTCAAATGAAAATACATTTGTACATTCAATCTCCATGTACATATCTAGATGCCTCAAACAAAGATACATTCTTACATTCAATCACCATGTCTTGGTTTTTATTACTTGTTGTTATAAATGAAAGGACATTATTTTTTGTTACTTATATTTGTTTTTTATAGGAGGCTACTAAGACCAAATACGAACACATCACGTGTTATCACATATCTAGAAACAACACATTTCAACAATGGAAATCATGGAAAACAAATTGATATGAATGGAGTATTAGCATCAACATCTAAGAGAGAATGCATGGCCGCAATGCTTCACATTCCAATTAGATATTTTAATCCTTAAAAAAAAAATTGGATTATAGATGGTAGGGTACTTAAGAAAGATATTTTTATTATTTACTCAAATAGCAATGGCTCGGGACATGTTTTTAGCTTCAACATTGTTGATCACAAAGGTGATGACATCATTTTTACCTCTTTTGGTGTGTTTATGCATCTATACTTAAACCAAATTCAAGTTGGAAAAATATAAACTATTTCAAATAGTACTTTGAAACATGCAATCAAACAATACAACATGATAAAAAGTCCATGAGAAATCATGCTTAACATGACATCATCTATTAAACATTACCTTGGAGAAGACCCCACTATTATACTATATCAGTTTGATTTCAAAGAAATTAAGCACATCAAATATGCAATAACAAAGATAAAGATTGATACCATTGGTATTGTTATTTATATTACTACCACCACCACTTTCATGAGGACATATGGGACTTCAACTATGAGAAGAACATTGTTTCTATAAGACAACCCTGACTACAATATTAAGGTAGCCCTATGGGGTGATGTTCATGAGGAAGAGGGAAATATTTTAGTGGATTTATGTGATCAAAATACACTACCTCCTCTAAATCTTGCCATTATAAAGGGCAGAGTTCAAACATATAATGTAAAGATAGTAGGAACCAACTCAGATACACAATCATAAATTAATCCAAATATACATGAAGCACATCAAGTAAGAAAACAGTTTGAGGAAAATGTTCCAAGGATACCAACATCATCACTAAGTACAAGAAATACTAAACATAGAATAATTACACACATCCAAAAATTAGGGGTTCTTGGAAAGTTAATTTCATTTACATTAGATGATATAGTTATACACATTAAAATGACTAATTTCTATTATCCTACTTGCATTTATGTAATTAACAATAGACAATGTAAAAAAATTAGTTAAAAAAGATGATGCATCTTGGCATTATAAAAAATGTAACATTGATGCACATGATTATGAGTATAAATACGCTTTAAATTTCATTTTAGAAGACATGAAAGGTATAATATGTAAAATAATATTTGATGATGTTGTTGTTGTAATTATGGTTATCACAACATGATATTTACAATAGGTATTAGCATCTCCTAATGACATCTAGGAGGTAGTCAAAAAAGTGCTTTTACACAAGTATCACTTGACAATGTCTAAAAAAATGGAATCATACAATGACAAGGAATAAATGCATTGTAATTTATTGAATTCAAGTAAAAATGAATTTGTACCACAATATCCTTCTTTACTTAATGTATCTGATCATGTAAATTAATACATATATGCATTTTGACATAGCTAGTCAATTGTAATTTTCCTTTGTTTACATATATGGAAATTAAAAATAAAATAATTATTCTTGTCATATTAAAATTTCACACAATATATTAGTTACATCTATGTTACTACCCACCTATGACCAAAAATTTTGCATGTTGATATTCATATAAATAAGACTAATATTGTAATGGTTATTTTTAAATATTTACTTTTATACATCATATACTATTTCCATAGGTAAAAAAAATCATTAAATTTGCAAGAAATCTACAGTTGATATTTCAATTATGATTATTGTAGGCATCCATGGGAATTGACAAATCAAGTAAACGAGCTCAACTGAGGTACATAGTCTATAAGGATTTGATTGATGCACATTGTCAAGACTTAATTACAATGCATAGACAACAACTATCAAAATCATAGTCACTGATGGTGCTATTACATGAGCTCAAAAATGATTTCGTGTAAGGGTGAATGATCTATCCTCAATACATGCATGATTCACTTGAAATGAATTATATCTAGGTATCCAAATAAATAATTAAAATGGAAAAAACACTTGTCACCATTGCATTGTTGAGAAAAACAACCATTAGTTTAGGGCTAATAATAACATGGACCTAGTGATACAACCTAAACTTTTATCCAGATTGACTCAAGTAGTATAAATACTTATCATTTGTGAAAATCCAATATTATAGGTGGGTAAGTGAACGGAGTTGGGGGATAATTTTGTGGGCATTTGCCATAATGTGATTACATTATTAAATAATGTGATTGTGTTATTGACATAGCATGATCATGTTATTTAAATTCTGGATCGGCAATTATTGATCCATAACATGATCGCATTAATACATAATGCAATCACATTATTTTAAAAATAACAACTTATGATGGTTATGCTAGACTGCATGTAATCTCTTTATCTATTGGAAAGACAATTTAGTAATTTTAAACCATTGGGAAAAGATGAAACCATGTCAATCTATGTTAATCATTTAAATTTCCTATGATCTAGGTGTAGTAATGTGGTAAAATTAATATTTTTTGCACCTGTTCATGTTTTGGATTTTGAACAACATGTCATTTTTAGTTAGGTTGGTTGTAAAAACAATAACTTATGATGGTTATGTTAGGTTTCATGTAATCTCCTTATTTATTGGAATGCCAATTTAGTAACTATAAACCATTTGAAAAAGATGAAACCCCATCAATTTGTGTTAATCATTTAAATTGCCTATGAGCTGTGTGCAGTAATATGGTAAAATTATTGTTTGTTGTACCTATTCATGTTTTGGAGTTTTAGAAACTTGTATAAAGTTTGGAGTTTATTAGTGTGCTCATGTACATCAATACACCCCAAACTATATACTCCTTATGGAGGACATGCTCCCATTATAACTCTTAAATGATGATTTAATCTTAGTTAAGTGTCTACTGCCAACTTATAGAGTACTAGTTATAAGTACCCTAGTGTGCAATCCATTAATAGGTTGTCTCACATCATCAAGTTGTGATGGGGCCCTACACATGGTGTTATTTTATACTCTAAAAAGTAATAATTCCCCATTTTGGGGTTATTTCATAAATTAAAGAATTTAATCGACATGTATTAACATTTTTTTTCAAGAATAAATAAGATACATTGAATATGTACTCATAGATGAAATAAGATTTATAGGCCCAAAGATGCTAGGTAATATAAATAGTAGATTTCATGAGGCCTTTCTTCATCATAATAAAATTTATACTTTTATGTTTGTTCAATAATACTTGTGGGGGACTTGGGATAGCTTCCACCTATAAATGACATTCTAATGTATATAGGGAGGTCTTTTGGTCACACACGATGGTGAATGTTTGATATGTAATTATCACATTAGATACAAATTTCCATAAATAAGGATGCATAAAAGACCAATTAAAATTTAAAAATTTATTAACTAACATAAAAAATGCAAACCTAACAGATGAAGACTATAATATTCTCATGTCAAGGACAACATCATTCATGCATGTAGAAGAACATTAAAAAAAAAAACTCGATACATTTGTATGCAACTAACATATTGGAAACAATGCATAATAAGGAAATGTTAAAAACTTTAAACACTCTAGGTGAAATATGTAAAGTTTAATAAATCAAACATACAAATACATAGAAAGGAAAGAATGGCACTCAAATTGAACCAACCATGTTTCTATGTAAAGGACAAAAAATCATGCTAACATTGAATCTATGGGTGAAAGAAGGATTAGTTAATGGAGTGGTTACAGAAATTGTTCACATTGTCTACAATGTAGATTCAAATCCACCTTCATTACCAATTTATATAGTTATTTCATTCAAAAAATAATTTGGTCCCCCTTAGGATAGTTACAAAACACCTATATCTGACATTGGGCCAATTAGGCCTTGCTTATATACTCAACACTTTCCTTAACCCATTTTGGCCATCCATGAAACTTTGGATACATGGATAAATTTTATAATGGAATTTAAAACACATTACCATCATGAAAAAACCACTCCTTTGGTCTTACATTACCTCATTAGCCCCACACTTCAATTAGGCCTTAATGAGACCTAAAACAATTAGGTCTTAATGAGACCTAAAACAATTAGGTCTACTCATGCACACATTACCACTTACACCATTAGGAACACCTTTTGTATTAAAAAATATATGAAAAACTTCATACATTCCTCCAATATATCCTTGATAAGTTCATCTTGGGTCCTGAACTCCATTTTTCCCATTTCACTACTTGGACCCACCATTTAGGCCTACTCGCCTTTTAGGCTTTCTCACTACCAAAACGTCTGTCAACCATATCTAAAGCACATAGTCAACTTTATCCAAAAAATATGTCCTCAAAACACATGAATATAATATTCATGACTTCAAAAACATCTCCATGTCTATTTGACATCACCACACATGACAAAGGGCCTCAAACCAACTCTTGCAACATGACCACTTAGAACCATCAAACATAATCAAAGTACAATCAAGAACTCTTGACTCTCCAAACTTGAATATGGAAAAACCAAGATTATCAAAACATTATAATAAAACTTTGAGACATAATTAACATCTTCAAACTCATTTTATTCAACTCTTTCCAAAACACCCCAAACTCACCTATGTAAAGTGACTACTCAAACTACATGTAGCCTCCAAAAACACAATCAAGAAGAACTTTGTTATTAGCACTTGAAAGGACACTTTCATGACATATAATTAATATGAATAGTTTATATATGGAATATATATCATTATAAAATATTTATATCTCTTGTTATGGCATAAATCATTTATCTTACAAACCAATCTCTAAAGCCTCTCTCACACTATCTTAACACAACCAAATAAGCCATTTTGAATTTCATATCTCAACCACTTATCCTATATCTCTGTATTAAATAAAGCCTAAATAGGTCAATTAGGTCTTAAAAAAAATCAATATTTTAATTATATGAAATGAATCTTGTCATAAAGTCTCAAACCCTTCACTTCACTTGACAGACCTGGAATTATCATTTTGGCTTAAGATATAATCATGATGATCATGACTTCTCAAACCTTTAGGGACACTTTATTAAACTTCAAAGGTATTTGGATGATCATAATACATCCTTATATCAACTTAAAAGACAATTAAATAGATGTCAAATGGAAAATGTAGAACATATAGACTAATCCTTGAAACTCACTCTTTCACTATATTGACTTACACAAACAAGTCACTTTGAGAGTATCTTCTTCTTTATATGTGATCATATTAAACACTTATAAATAAAGGAAAAAATATTTATATGTATATATAAAATACCCTAGATAATTGGATTTATCCCTAATCACTTGCAACCAATCCCTAAATGCTTTCTCACTCTGCCTAGCTTTTTCTCACTATTTTTATTCTTTATCAGTCTAGTGATAAGTCAACTTGATTGAATAAAATGATTGAAATATATGATATAAATTATACAAATAACACCATGTATATCAATAAAAAGTCTTTACCTTCAATCTCCATTAACTTTCATGCATTGACCTGGTCAAACCTATTTGTAGCATCAAATTCTTCAAAATCAAGGGTTTTTTTATAGGTTTTGCTCACTACCCTAACACACCATTACCACCTGGAGATGACTGAAGGAGTCATACACAACATCAAATAATAAAAATAGATTCAAAACACCATTTTGGGCAATTTATAACAAGTTTTCTCCAATTAGGTCATTAATAGGGGTTTAAGAGGGTTTTAGACCAGTTAACCTTCTTAACATTTGTTCATATAGTATTTCCCATAAAATGCCAAAAAAATGCTTGGAAATATTTCTTATAACCCTTTTACATATATCCCAAAAGGATCATGACACCATGTAAAGTTTGCGCATGCCAATGAGCATCAAAATATCCTTCTCATGCTTGGAAACCTTCAATCCACATACATAAGAGACTTTAAAACATTGTTTATTGATTTATCCTTCATATAAGGACATAAAAATTGGTAAACATGATTAATACAACCTATCAAACCTTAATCTATGCTTACATATTCTCTCTCACCTTGAAAACTCAACTTGAACCCTTATTAGACCATACTAGACCAAATATGCACATTAGATCTAGAACAACCGGTCATGATTAGATCTTGAAAACACTTGGAAACCTCTTGTATTAGTCTAAAATAATCACAAAAATTTAAAATTACATCATATAAATCTCACGTCCTATCATCCTTCTTCATAAAATTCTCAAACTTCCTAGCTCAACAAGCTTCAAAGCCTATTCCATCATACTAGATCTCTTATGGAAAAGTTAAGCCTCGATACCTAACCTTGGAGTTCTTCTAAAGGATTATTTGCATTAAAAACATGTTGAAACATTGTTAAACATCCTCTCATATTATATAAAACTTATTTTCACACTATCAGACTTAAATACCTTCATCTCATCACCATCATGTCTTTACAAGATTTGTTCATGCTTAATAACTAGTCTAAACACACAAGCTTACTAGGTTTCATACCTATTGAAGACCTTCCTACCTATGTAGACACATTATTATGTCATATTATGATTTAAATAATTCCACATACCACTCACAAGTCTCAACTAACTCACTTTATCATACCTCACTATGCATGCCTTCTTGAACACACAATATCTCACACTTCTTTTGAAATTATTGAAAATGCATAGACACATGACATCAATGAAAACTTGAAAAAATATCGCCCTTTGTCAGTGATGGAAAAAACACTACAACAGTAGATCATTCTCATTTATCTTCAATCTGGATCTCCCCATCAAGTCTTTCTCCCCCTTTGACATTAATGACAAATGTAATCTCTTAACAATACTACTGATCCTTGGACCTGACCATTCATAGAGCTTATCAAGCTCCCCTTTTGTTAATACATACTTATCTTCAAGATTTTCAATCCATCTGAGTTAGCTCCCCATAACTCCATGCTCCACCTAGATCATGTCATTTGAAACTACAAGCCAACTGTAAATTTCACAAGAATATAATATATTGTAAGAAGATAATTTCACCATACATGGACTACCAATGAAGATCAACATATTCTATGCAGCAAAAATCTTTATAAGACCCACATGACCTTCTCTAATGGTCATTAACCTTTCTTACATGATGTTTATTTGTCATTACTAACTTCTTGAAGTAAACCTAGGGTCTTCTGAAGTCTCCAATCCAAAATACCATCTAAGCATAATCTTTAATAGGAATAATGCATCAAGCAACTTCTCTTCATGCATCACATGTCATCATGACACAAATCATTGCAAGGTATCCTCTTGGTTATCATACAATCATACTAGGTCTGTGAAAACACCTATTCTCTATCATTCTTAATATCTTATCATGCCCTTAAGATACTTATGTCATGTTCATGATCTTGGAACCCTTCTTCTCTTCATGCCCTACTCAGCTAGATTCATCAAAATAACTATGATATCACCTTCACTGGTTTCCCTTGTTCATTGTATCTTGCATAGAGTCTACTTTGTTCAACAAAAATCTTCAAATATTTTTCACAATGTAAGCAATATGTACACATGCTCTCTCATATCATATTAACCCTCTTAGGCTCATCAGCTTCAAAATATGATAAATGTTGAGTGGTACCATGCACATAGACCAACTAATACTCACTAGATTTGTAACCTTTCACAGGTCTATCCATTTCATAAAGAATACTTCCTAGGTTTTTTTGTCCTGAAACCCTCATCAAATTTTCCAAGCTTGTCTTGAGATTGCCTTTCTTCATAGGGCATATACAAAGTATATGAAACATACCTATGAGAGAGAAGAGATCTTGAAAACATCCTCAACCAATTTGAGTATTAATTTTTATGACACAAGGCATCAAAACACCTCTGTAATTTATCTTATTTATAAAGGATAAGCAACTTAAGGACACAGTCATATCTTGAGATGATTCTTTTACAAAACAAGCTTCATATTCTTAACCAAATACACATACATGTTCTTTAAGGAGTTATTGACACCATAAAACACTTAGAACATTGTTTCAAGTGAATTATAAAGGATCTAAACCCTCTTAGATCAATCCAAGTTCACAAGACAAAGCATAATTAGTATGAATTTGAATTCTAATGATTACTTCTTGAATCATAAAGTTGACTGTCTCTAGCATGCCACAGATTGTTAGATGATCATGTGAAACATTAGAACTTTACCAAAGCATCTAGGATACCTTCATAGCATCTAAAATCACATAAATGACATGTAAACATTTTTTTTCATCTATCAATAGCAAACAACCTTCCTGAAACTCTCAGACCTCAAAGCATATATGTTTAATCACCATAAAAATAAGGATTTACATTCATAAATTTATAAATCTTTAAGACTCAAACAAATCTCATATCACTAATATATCTCATCAACATATTCTTTTTCATCTATGATAGCTTCATAGACTCAACTTAGCTCTTCTAGTTTGCAGACCTCTACTTGATTGCTTCAGCAAGATACTTGAACATACCTTTACTTCAAAACATTTAAAAAGTACTTTTGTCTATAAACTTAGGTTTTATATTATACTTGGATTTAACATAATCCTTCTCCTTCAATCTTACTAGAACGATCATTTAGACTTCTATGTAAACCTTAACCATGATCTTCACAAACTTAGTTAGCTTATGCTTCTAAGATCACCTTTAGGCTATCAGGCCTTCTCCAAAAGACCAAGATTTGATATAAACTATTGGAAGTAGATAATGAGAGTGGGGGGTGAATCATTTTCTTAACAATAACTATTAAATTCCATTCATCATTACATGAAGCATTCATTCACATAAATATCAATGCATAAACAAAAAACTATACAAGATAAGTGAAAAACCCTCTTAGGGGATAAAAACCACTGAAACATGCACATGGATGATAGTCCTATAATTTCAAGATACAAATTTTAGTGAAGCATCAAATTCACAAGGAGATCCAACCCTTACCTAGTTAAGCACCCACTCAACTAGTCTTCTGCAAGCTCTATCTTGTAAGGAGGCTCCAACCCCCTAGGTAACTTAGCACCAACTAATTAACCTTTTATATATGATACCTTAGAACAAATTTTTATAAAAAAATTGATGATGACCTCCTTTTTTTTCACTCTTTACCCTTCAATCTCACTCCAACAGCCTTCTAGGCTTACTCACTCAACATGCTTCTTCTAGGCCCATTAGATCGATTGACCTTATCATCCACATGTAGAATATATGTTAGATAAACATGTATAATACTCTTATACCTATTATGGTAATAAATTTCCTAAATTTTCTCCTTCAATTTGTTGTCCCCGATAAATGCCACTCATTTTTGCAAAAACCTATGGACTATTTTGGCCCAGCACAGACCAAAATCCTCTCTCCCCTTTTCAAAAAATTGTTCTGAGCATTCAGATTCTTCATTTTTTAAATATTTTTTAGAAATATACGGACTTTGTAGGCTTGAATCTATGGATTCTACAGGCTTGGAACTACGAACTTCACAGATGGTTTCTACGGACTCCACAAATAGATGTCTATGGACTCTTTCAAAGTTAGAGAAAACTACAAACTTGGCTTCTTTGGACTCTACAGGCATGCTCAAATCTATGGACTCTCAAGGTTGGTTTTTATGGACTCTGTAGGAAAGAAATAGGTTCAACACTTAGCCATTTTTCAATCAGGAAGTTCAAAGCGGTCTTCCAAGAGCTCGAAAGACAAGTGCACTTGCTGAGGGTAGTGAGCAAAAGCGGACAAAATTTGGAAATCCCTCGAGAAAATGGCTAAGTAAAAGAGACCTAAAGAATTATTTCGAGAAGATTTTAGTCAAAAAAATGTTTAAGGCAAAATTCCTTTGGACTTTTTGTTCGAAGGAATTCACTCAGAGAAAAAGTCTAAAGAAATGGACAAGAACAAATGGCTAGGTAACATGAACTTTCCTTCAGACTTTTTGTCCGAAGGAATTATTTCAGGGTTTTTGCTTGATGAAAAAAGCTGAAGCCTGAAGTCCGCCCGAACATCTCGAAGGATAAGTACCCTTGCGGGGGGCACTTGACGATAGAGAAATGACCATTTCAAGAGCCCGAAGGGACACCTTCCCTTCGAGACGTCCCAAAGGTGGAACAAAGACGCAAAAAGGAACCTTCACAGACTTAGACAAAAGGGGCTTCAAAGAATGAATTGATTGAATCGTTGAACCAAAAATTTCAGCGAGTTCACAGGTTCAAAGGTTCAACCAGAGCTTAAAAAGATAAAGGAAGCAGTGATTGAGTGAGACACAAGATGAACCAATGAACTGATTGAAACTTGAATCGAAAGAGTTCAAAGTTCAATGGTTCATAGGTTTAAAAGGCTCAAAGGTGGTCTTAGTCAAGGAAAAAGTAGCAAACAAGTGGTTCAATGGATGGTTTAACCAAGGATCGAAGAAGTGATTGAACCATGAAGTGATAGAACAAAAGAGACAAAATGAACTGATGAACTGATGAACTTTCAGTGGTTCAACGGGTTCAAGGTTCAACATGAATCAAGTGATTGACTAAAAGGAGAGCCCAAAGACTCAAATTGTTACAAGGAAGAGAAGATCGATGCAAAGGACTAGAAATATCGTTGAAAGAGTTATTTCTAGTAGGTGAAACAGTGGATCGAGTAGACTTCTAAGCACACCAAACCAAGGATGCAGCCAGTTTTTCTTCCATGAAGTAAAGACAAATTAGAAAAGGACCAGATGGTCCATACCAAAGAAGAAACATATTAGATGAAGAGACACACCATAGTTATGGTAGCGCACTATTCTCAGCATGGTCTCTCTAGATAGGGCTGAAGGTGCATTGAAGACGTTGACTATAGCATGGGCTGTCCCATGGAAAAAAGTGCCAATCCTTGCATAATTGCTATAAGATTGTAATATCTCTCATTTGTAAAGGTGACTTTTCATTTTACAAGAGCAAAACTCTGCCCATTTGAAAGAAGAAGACAGAGACTTTGAGCTCAGATTGTAATTTCATTTCATTTTATCTGAATGAGAAAGCAAGTTGTTTGCAGAATTTGTGATGTTTTGGCTTGTGCTACTTTAGGAAATTGTTCTTATGTCTTTTTCCTAGAAGCATTCTTATTTATTTAATTTGACAAGTAGAATTAGTGAAGGTAAAAAGGGAGGTGTCCTGAAGCCAGCTATGAGAAGACTTTGTGCTTTCACAATTATTTTCAGCGTGTGTTTTTCCTTTTCATTCTGGGTTGAGGATTCTGGGATGAATTTGTGCCCCCATTATCCTTTGTGTTATACTCTTTGGGCAGTTGAGGTGGAAACTTTTTGTTTTGTTTCATCATGCTGGTTACTGCACCCTTTGTCACTAGTTACTTTTACTACCTGAAAGAAACTCCTGTTGTTTCCTACAAAAACACTTTTGAAAGATGAGAAGTGCCTTCAGTGTTTACACTAGGATTTTCTCCTTTGTCTGTAAGCATCATATTTGAAATAAGAGAGATGGATGGTTTATTCTACCCCCATGTGTTATTTTCTTCTTATTTATATTATATATAGCTTCACATATTTAATAGGGTTTCCTCCCCTTGATGAGAGGAGAGATTTGTCCCCTTTGGATGTGGTAAACCTACAACATTGGATGACCAATCTCCCTATGCTATGGTGATAGGAAATATTTTGGTCACCAGTTAGCTGGTTGACAAAATATTCACCCAATAGTTTTTGGCGACTCTGCTGGGGAAGAGCGTGCAGTTTGAAGTCTCAAACTTCAGGTTGAAGCGGATCCTGCTCTTTTCCATTTTTTGTTCTGGAATCTGGCAACTCCATGTTATACCAGAGGCCAAAAATCCTAAGGTGTTGTTGACCCTACTTTTGAGTTGGTGCAACAGAGTAATTTTGAGTTGTTTCCTCCACAATCTCATCTTAGAAAAACTAGGAGTCTTCCTCCTAGCCCTACCAAGCCACCAACACAAGCCAGAGCTTCTTTTTCTACTGCTAGCTAAGCTTTACCTATCCATGCTCCACCTAGATTAGTGACCCCACTTTTACATAATAAAATCATGGCTCAAGGCCCCTGGGGTAACTCTTTTGGTCCACTAAATTTGACTCCACCTCTACATGAGCTTCCACATAGTTCAAGGAATATTTTCCCCAAATTATTTGGTGATGGGAAGGTTCATCCTAATGAACACATTACAGCTTTCAGCACATCTTATGGTGTAATAGGGGTGGAATTTGAAGACATAGTGGTCAGGCTATTCATGGAGACACTATAAGGTGCTACTACAGACTGGTTTTACCACCTATAAGCTGGATCAGTAACTGATTGGGACACTCTAAAAGACAAATTTGAAGCCAAGTTCAAGCCTACAGAAGATGCACATGCCTTGTTGGCCCAGCTCACTCAGATGAAGAAAGAGCCTCATGAGTCCATGAGGGATTTTATTGCCAAGTTCGACAAGCTAAGGCACATGATTCCCATGGTCACCCAGCTGACACCTCAGAACCTCAAATGCTTCTTCACCAACTCACAACTGCCTGAAGTGAGTTTCTTGCTGAGACGGGCCAGACACATAGACCTTGCTGTTGCTCAGGGCTTGGCTATTGAGGTATAAGATGACCTTATCTTGGTAGGAAAGATAAGGAGAGACCCTAATAAAGGTAAATCCTCTTTATCTTCTGAATACTCACTTACAACCACCACTGACCCAATGGTGTAAAAGCTAGAAAATGAAATGCTAGCTCTCAAAAAACAAGTGGCGTAAGGGATGTCATCTACTCCTGCATATAGAGATATGCCCAAGAGGATATTTCAGAATCAAGCATACACAGGTAATGCTACCAAGTATCAGGGTCAGAAAAATCACTTTCCTCCTCCATAGAGGAACCTCACCTTTGAATCACCTCTAAGCAACTCAGCAGTTGGATATCTTGAAGCTGAATCAGATTTCTCATTCCAACTTGAGTTGAATCTTGAAGATGATGTTAATCTCTTCATTAAAGAAGAAGAATAATTAGTTGGTGACTCCCATATTGGTTTCCTAAACTATTAGGATGAACCTAGAAGTGAAGGTAATGCAGCTGAGGGGTCATATGTTGTATTCACCTGGTCCAAGAATCAATTAGCTCAACAAGCTGATAACGAGAAAGTAGAAGAACGACCTCAACCAACAGTTTCAATTGCTAAACGAGGATCCCCTCTTCCTTTCCAGCCAAAGGACCTAGTGATTTCGAGAAAGGTAAGTACCCCAAATGTCCCTATGCCTTCTACTTCAAATCTGCAGTCCAGTCCTCCCCCTTTCAAAAATCAAAAGGATGAACTCCCATCCTTTGCTCCTAGCTCATTCTAGATATTTGATAGCATTGACCATATAAAGAGAACCAAAATTCAAATGTCTGAATTTGAATTTCTACAGTCCCATCTTGAGCAATTAGACAAACTGGTTCAATGTGTTAAAAACTAAAACATCCCTATTAAACAAGCAATTCCCAAAGAGACACATGATCCTGCCAGGAATGCACCCACCAGGAAAAACCTTGTCATTGCTCCCCCTGCTACTCCTAGCAGGACTGAACCTTTTTATGTCTCATTGTTGATAAATGGAGATCAGCTAAATAATTGCATCATTGATTCTAGAGCTTCAGACAACGTCATGCCCGCTAAAGTGGCCAAATCCCTTGACCTCACCTTGACCAAAACTTTTGGTAGATGCTTCTCCATGGAGAACAAGCAAGTGCCTTTGCTGAGACAAATTAAAGATGCCCAATTCGTGTTTGTTGCCTTTCCAGACAAAAGAATCAAGATGACTATCTTGGTAGCAGATGTCCCAGCATCATATGGCATCCTTCTCAAGCAAAATTTTTGTAGGGATGTTGGTGGTGAATTGAGCATGGATTTATCAGAGGTGAGGATTTCAATCAAAAGTGTTATGAAGAGGCTGCTCCTTGAGAAGGAAGTGAAATACGTGGTTACCCAGACCTTAGCACTTGAAGCTTAAATTTTGTTTGAGTCTTCAGGCATGGACAAATACTTTCTATACATGGATGGAATTCATGAGACATTTGATGAAGCTCCTGTAGATGATAGCCTGGAAATGCATTCAGCTAGAATAGAAAAGGAATTGGTTGAGCACAAGGCAAGTGTGGAAGTATCTCCACCCCTGGATGAAGAAGAATCCAAAAGAAAATAAATATCAAATGAGGTATGGATTCTTGAATTTGATGGCAATTGCTCTTCCACTGGTTCAGGAGCCAAGGGTGTGTTAATATCTCCTCAAAGAGATATTTTTCCCTCATCTTATAAATTGCAATTTAGCAACACGAATAACATAGCTGAATATGAGTCTTTGTTGCTTGGATTGAGAGCTGCTCGAGACAAAGGCATCAAGCTCCTTCATGCTAAAGGAGATGCCGAACTAGTGGTTTGTCAGGTGAGGAACTTGTATCAAACCAAGAATAAAATATTGCATCATTACTGCAATCTAGTCTGGGACCAACTTGAAGACTTTGATGCTTTCAGCATCTCTGTAGTTCCTAGAGAATTTAATGACCAGGTGGATGCATTGGCTATTTCAACTACTCTTTTGGTCCCCCACCTAGATTTAAAAGGAGATAAGGACACGATTGAGCTGGTCTTTAAGCCAAGTGTACCTGATAATGCTAGTCATTGACATGTATTTAACAATGACAACCAAATCATTGCCTTCTTGGAGCAAAAAGATAGATTTGAATGGCTACATTTTAAAGGCAGTGAACCTCAAAAATGTGAAACAATTCTTGAATCAAATGCAGACACAGGTGAGGATTTTTTGCAACTCAAAGGGAATAAGATTCCCAAAGGCCTGGTTTTCCTTGAGAAGCTATTTGATAAGCATGATAGATTCATAAGACAACAGCCAATGGATTCAATCTCATCTCAGGAGTTTGATCAAGTAAATATGAGAACCAAAGAAGACCCCAAGATGGTGAACATTGGGAAATGCTATACTCCTGAAGAATATTTCAAGTTCACCTCTTTGCTCAATGAATACATGGATGTCCTAGTGTACTCCTATGCTAACCTGAAATCACTCTAGCCTGACGAAATTTGACACAACATCCCTCTCAAGGTTGATTCAACACTTTACAGGCAAAAGTCTAGGCATTATAATCTAAAAATATCAAGTACTATTTTATCTAAGATACAAAAAATGCTAAATTCTAGGATAATATTCTCAATCCATCATTCCATATGGATTGCCAATATAGTGTCTGTAAGGAAGAAGAATGGTGAAATTTGCCTTTGTGTGCATTTTAGGAATTTAAATCAGGCATCCTTGAAGGATAATTATCCTTTGCCAATCATGGATCAAGTGCTACAAACAGTGACAAGCTCAGAGATGTTATCAATGCTAGATGGCTTCTCAGGATATAATCAAGTCAAAGTTGGTGAAGCAGACCAACATAAGACAACTTTCACCACACCTTGGGGCACATTTGTTTATAAAAGGATGCCTTTTGGCTTGATAAACACTGGCACCACCTTCCAAAGAGCAATGGACCTTGCCTTCAAGGATGAGATGGGTAAGTTTATTGTAGTTTATCTTGATGACTTGACTGTCTTCTCTAAGCATTGCCCAAATCATGTGAGCCATTTGCAACAAGTGCTAGAGCGCTGCCGTCAGAATGACATTTCCTTAAACCCCAAGAAGTCAGTCTTTGGAGTAACAGAGGGGAAACTTCGCAGTCACATTATGACCAAAGGAGGCATAAAGATTGACTTAAATAGAGTCAAGTCTATCTAAAAACTTTCTTTGCCCACAAGCAAGACTGATATTCACTCTTTCTTTGGAAAGGTGAATTTCTTACGGAGATTCACCCCTGAGTTTGCCGAGAAGACTAGGCACATTGTAGACATGATGAAGGGAAAAGCCACCTTCAGCTAGACTAAAGAAGGTAAGTTAGCATTTGAGGATATTGAATGCCATTGCCCATGCTCCAATTTTGGCTTTTCGAAACTATAGCAAAGAGTTCACCATTTATAGCTATGCTTCAGAACATACGCTTTCAGCAATTTTGGTTCAATAGAATAAAGAAGGTATGGAATCTCCCATTTCCTTCATGAGCTGTCCTCTCAAAGCTCATGAGCTGAAGTACTCAAATATGGAAAAGCATGCTTATGCAGTGGTGAAGGCCATAAAACATTTTCATTTCTACATCCTTAATTATCAAGTTACTGCGTTGGTCCCTGACACCACAGTGAAATCTATACTGACTCAGCAGGAGTTTGGGACAAAAAGAGGCAATTAGGTTGCAAAGATCTAGGAGTTTGATTTGATCACCAAGATGACAAAGATGATACATGGAAAGGGGCTATGCCAACTAATTGCTGATAACAAGCCAAGAGGAACAGAGCATGATAAATTAGAAGTGGATGACACACCAACAGTCCTCTTTGTCTCCACCACAAATGATTGGTATTTAGGTATTGCTCATTTCCTTACTTATGGTGAGTGTCTTGCTCACTTATCTTATAAAGAAAGGAGAACCATCAAGTTGAAAGTTGCTAATTTTGTCCTCTGGGACAATGGGCTATACAAGAGGAGCCTTGATGGAACATTCCTTCGCTGTGTGGACAAAGAGCAAGAAAGCTGACTTCTGAAGTCCTTCCACAATTCAGCTTGTGGAGGACATTTTTTTTCCCTGTGACTGCCCATAAGATCCTACGAGCCAGGTACTATTGGCCAACTCTCTTTCAAGATGCATACAAGTGGGTCAGGGGATGTGAATTATGCCAACAGTTTATTGAAAGGCCCAAGCTAGCTGCCGTGCCTATCAAACCAATGATCATAGAGGAGCCATTCCAGCAAGGGGGAATTGATTTTATTGGAGCTGTAAACCCATCATCAAGTGCTGGACATGACTATGTCCTCACAGCGACAGACTACTTCACCAAATGGGTGGAAGTAGTTCCAACCAAACATGCTACTTCAGAAGTAGTATGCAATTTCCTAAAAGAAAACATCATGTCTAGGTTTGGGGTCCCAATCAAAATTTTCATTAAAAATATAGCCTATTTCACTTCCTAGGAGATTACTCAATTCTTTTTCCACTATGGAATCACACTCTCCCACTCTTTTGATTACTTTCCACAAGGAAATGGACAGGCTAAATCAAGCAATAAGAACCTGGTGACTATCATCAAGAAGCTGGTGGATGACAACCAAAGGACTTGGCATAAGGCATTGGTTGATGCTCTATGGACAGAAAAAATTACAACCAAGAGGGAAATTGGTATGTCTCCCTTCCAACTTCTTTATGGTGTCAATGTTGAGATACTAATCACCTTGGAATTGCCCGCATTGAAATTGGCTAAGGTAATTGAGGATCAAACGTATGAGAGCTCACTTGAGAAGAGGATCATGTGCCTTTTTGAGCTGAATGAGTAGAGAATTACAATGGTGGACTAAATTGCCACCCATCAAAGTTGGTGAAAAATCTCTTTGACCAAAAAGCAAAGAATCATGATTTCCAGATTGGAGATCAAGTCCTGTTGTGGGATAAGAGAAGAGAACCAAAGGGGATGCATGGAAAATTTGATTCCCTATGGAGGGGCCCTTTTACTATTCATCAGCTCAATGGTAAAAACAATTTCCTATTGAAGTATCAAGATGGCACTCTCTTTTCTCTGCCTCACAATGGGCAACATCTGAAGCACTTCAAGTCTTGAAGTATTGGATGAGTTCCCCTGTACATATGTATATTTGTATAGTCTTTTGTTTCTATTTTGTTCTTTTGTTTTCATTTTTTGGAGCCTTTCTTCTTGGGTGGCGTGACTCCATAGCCTAATGGCACACTTCAAGGCACTGGAGATTCTGGTTTCTACTCCCCTCAGTTGTGTTGCAAGTTTCCAACTAAAGGTAGTTCCCCAACTGGAGCTAGCTGTTGTCCCTAAATAATGCACTCATTTTTGGGACAACCTATGGACCATTTTGGCCCAGCACAGACTAAAATCCTCTCTCCCCTTTTCAAAAAATTATTTTGAGCATTCAGGTTCTTCATTTTTCAAAGCTTTTTCAGAAATCTATGGACTCTGCAGGCTTGAATCTACGGACTCTGCAGGCTTGAAACTACGAACTTCATAGATGGTTTCTACGGACTCCACATATAGACATCTATGGACTCTTTCAAAGTTAGAGAAAACTTTGAACTTGGCTTATACAGACTCTGTAGGTAGGCTTAAATCTACGGACTCTCAAGGTTGGTTTCTACGGATTCTGCAGGAAAGAAACAAGTTCAACACTCAACCATTTTTTCAATCGGGAAGTTCAAAAGGGTCTTCCAAGAGCTGAAAGGACAAGTGCCCTTGTGGAGGGTAGTGAGCAAAAGTAGACAAAAGTTGGAAATCCCTCAGGAAAATGGCTAAGTAAAAGAGACCTAAATAATTCTTTCAGGAAGATTTTCCTCATAAAAATGTTTAAGGCAAAATTCCTTCAAACTTTTTGTCCAAAGGAATTCACTCAAAGAAAAAGTTTGAAGAAATGGACAAGAACAAATGGCTAAGTAACATGAACTTTCCTTTGGAATTTTTGTCCGAAGGAATTCTTTCAGGATTTTTTGCCCGACAGAAAAAGCTGAAGCTTGAAGTCCACCCAAAAATCCCGAAGGATAAGTACCCTTGCAGGAGGCACTTGATGATAGAGAAAGGACCATTTCAAGAGCTCGAAGGGACACCTTCCCTTTGGGATGTCCTAAAGGTAGAACAAAGATGCATAAAGGAATCTTCACAGACTTAGACAAAAGGGGCTTCAAATAATGAACCGATTGAACTATTGAACCAAAAATTTCAATGATTTCACAGGTTCAAAGGTTCAACCAGAGCTTAGAAAGATAAAGGAAGCAGTGAATGAGCGAGACACAAGATGAACCAATGAACCGATTGAACCTTGAACCGAAAGAGTTCAAAGTTCAATGGTTCATAGGTTCAAAAGGTTCAAAGGCGGCCTCAGTCAAGGAAAAAGTAGCAAATAAGTGGTTCAATGGATGGTTCAACCAAGGAGAGAAGAAGCGATTGAACCAAGAAGCAATAGAACAAAAGAGATAGAATGAACCAATGAACCGATGAACTTTCAGTGGTTCAACGGGTTCAAGGTTCAACATGAATCAAGCGATCAATTGAAAAGAGAGCCCGAAGACTCAAATTGCTACAAGGAAGAGAAGATCGATGCAAAGGACCAAAAATATCTTTGAAAGAGTTATTTCTAGTAGGTGAAACAATGGATCGAGTAGACTTCTGAGTGCACCAAACCAAGGACGCAGCCAGTTTTTCTTCTATGAAGTAAAGATAAATTGGAAAAGGACCAGACGGTCCATACCAAGGAAGAAACATATTAGATGAAGGGACATGCCATAGGTATGGCAGTGCATTGTTCTCAGCATGGTCTCTCCAAATAGGACTGAAGGCACATTGAAGATGTTGACTGCAGTGTGGGCCATCCCATGGAAAAAAGTGCCAATCCTTGTGTAGTTGCTATAAGATTGTAATATCTCTCATTTGTAAAGGGGAATTTTCATTTTATAGGAGTGAAACTCTGCCCATTTGAAAGAAGAAGACTAAGACTTTGAGCTCAGATTGTAATTTCATTTCATTTTATCTAAATGAGAAAGCAAGTTGTTTGTAGACTTTGTGTTGTTTTGGCTTGTGCTACTTTAGGAAATTGTTCTTATGTTTGTTTCCTAGAAGCATTCTTATTTATTTAATTTGACAAGCAGAATTAGTGAAGGTAAAAAGGGAGGTGTCTTAAAGCCAACTGTGAGAAGACTTTGTGCTTTCACAATTGTTTTCGGCGTGTGTTTTTCCTTTTCTTTCTGTGTTGAGGATTCTGGGATGAATTTGTGCCCCCATTATCCTTTATTTATACTCTTTGGGTAGTTGAGGTGGAAATTTTGTGTTCTATTTCATCCTGCTGGCTACTGTACCCTTTGTCACCAGTTACTTTTACTACTTAAAAGAAACTCCTGTTGTTTCCTGCAAGAACACTTCTAAAAGAAGAGAAGTGCCTTCAGTGTTTACACCAAGATTCTCTCTTTTGTCTATGAGCATCGTCTCTGAAAGAAGAGAGATGGATGGTTTATTCTACCCCCATGTGTTATTTTCTACTTATTTATATTGTATATAGCTTCACATATTTAATAGGGAACCTCCCCTTGATGAGAGGAGAGATTTGTCCCCTTTGGATGTGGTAAACCTGCAACATTGGATGACCAATCTCCCTATGCTATGGTGATAGGAAATTTTTTGGTCACCAGTTAGCTGGCTGACAAAATATGCACCCATCACAATTAACCCTTTTCTTTTCTTAGGCCCACACTTCTCTAGCTAGCTCAAACATGCCAATTATGCCTTGCTTATATACTCAACACATGCCTTCACCCATATTGGTCAGCCATGAACCTTTTCATACATGGATAATTATTATAATATTGTTTATAACATGTTACCATCATGAAATAACCACTCCTTTGGTTTTCCATTACCTTATTATCCCCACACTTCAATTAGGCCTTGATGAGACCTAAAGCAATTAGGTCTACTCATGCACACGTTACCACTCAGACCCTTAGGAGCACCTATTGTCTTAACCAATGGATGAAAAAATTAGTACATGCCTATAATATACCCATGATAAGTTCACCTTGGGTACCCAACTCCTTTCAGCCCATTTCATTACTTGGACCCTCCAATTAGGCCTACTCACCTTTTAGGCCTTCTTACTGACAAAATGTCTATCAACCATATTTGAAGCATATAGTCAAATTTATCAAAAAAATATGTCCAAAAAACACATTAATATAATATTTATGAATTATAAAACCTATAAATGTCCATTAAACATCACCACATTGGCCAAAGGGCCTCAAACTAACTCTTGCAACATGACCACTCAGAACGGTCAAACACTATCAAAATACAATTAAGAACTCTTGACTCTCAAAAATTGAATAGGGACAAACCAATATTATAAAATAATTATAAATTTTTTTTGATACATAATTAAAATCTTCAAACTCATTTTACTCTTCAACTCTTGGTAAAACACCCCAAACTCACCTTTGCAAAGTGACTACTCAAATTGCTTGTAGCCTCCAAAAATATAGTCATGAATAACTTTGTCATTATTACTTGAAAGGACACTTTCATGACATATCATGCATATTAATATTTTATCTATGGTGTATAGGTAATTATAAAATATTTATCTCTTTTTTTGGCATCAATCATTGGTTTTACAAACTAATCTCTAAAACCTCTATCTCACTGTCTTAACACAGCTAGACAAGCCAATTTGAATTTCATATCTCAACTACTTAACCTATATAAACACCTTAAATAATTCCTAAATAGGTTGATTATGTCTCAAAAAACATTAATATTTTTATTATATTAA